>LR550141.1:0-10826 GCA_900536415.3 Caenorhabditis sp. 38 MB-2015
ATATATATATCGGAGATTGGATGGAGAAAACAATTAATTTTCAGACTGGTGCGAAAACTGGACGTGCTCAACTTGTAAATATAGATTCATTTTGGTTTTCATTTTCAAAATCCTTTTGAAAAACAACATTTTTTGAAGGCATCTAGTTTAATACGTCTTTCAGGTGCAGAAAAACTCTAGCACATTGAGAGAGTAAAGTTCTTGGAAGCACTGAGAGTAAAACAAAAAAGAATATAATATGTATAAGTTGAAACAGTGAAGTCAACACCGATGAAAAGCGACAAAACCTATTTGAAACTGAATATTCGAATCTCGAAAAATGGAATAAATAATTTCAACAAAATGAGTTTCAGCCTTTTGAGTTTTACACGGAAGATCAGTTTTGAGATACCTCCGTTTCAAATTCAGTAGACGATTCAAAAAAATTGTTTTTGATTTGAAGTGATTTTTTGTTAAAAAGTATGTTCTATAATTTTTCGAGTTACTTGGTCTAACTTTCAAATAAAACTTCACTGTTTCAGTCTATGCATATCATTTTCTCTGTTGCAATTTTTTCACTTGTCAAAACAATTAGTTATAAGTAATAGAAACTTGCTCGCTCCCGGTATGGATCGTTATCTCAATCGAAACCATAAAATCACAGTTGATTTTCAGTTTGAAGATGGGTTGAAAAAAATGTATTAGTTGCTCTTAAATAAAAGGGCACATTTTAAAGGTCCGAGAACATTTCTCATTTTGAACATTGTTTTCTAAAAAAAAAAGAAGATAAACTAATTGGCTGTACATAGATCTAGAACTCCAAATTCTTTCACGATTTTTTTTTGTGAAAACCGGCAGCTTCATTATTTCTATTTTTTTTTTTTTGAGTATAACTTCTTTCCACATTCTGTTAGAGGCCCTTCTTACTCTTGAAATCAAAAATATCCAATAGCTCTCCCACACTTTTCGATATGATTCATATTTTCGGCGGAAAATATTTATCACGATCTTTAACGTTTCGATCAACCAAACCCATTTAATTATCCCAATGTCTATCATCATATTTTTTTCGTTTTCTTTTTTTTCGCATTTCTCAATGTTATTGTTGTAATTCAATATCAACGGAAGAAAGTGACCGAAAGCTTTTTCTTTGTCTCTGTTTTTTATTTGTCGATTACCCCTAACAAGGCCAAACTTGTTGAGAGATGACCAACGAAGGACGTTCTCGAAATGTCACCTTGCTTCCGTCCGTCTACAGTACCCATCTTGAACAAATTATCGAATTAGACGATTGTTGGCGACGGCGGGGGCAGAGGACAGGTCAAACACAAACCCTAAAACAAACCGAAAAGAAAAATGATCATAAATCGACAGAGACAACAAGGACGACGGCGAACATGTTTATGAACTAGCGATCTTGTGAGACTTCAATGACCATCTGATGACATTGAATGATAACATCATCACAAATAGAAATGAATTGAATTGAAGTAAACAGTCAGGAAGTTTGGTTTATAGGTTTCTAATTAGAATTGGTCGCTAGATTTTTGGTTATCGGTCGAGAAATCAGCATTTTGTGTTGGAGTGAGACTGAAATCACATTTTTAGTTTCAATGATCATAATTTACAGACAACTGTTTTGTACTAAATTGAACTCAAAACTATGACTTATTTTGTGGTTTCTGAAACAGACCAAACAACCTCGAAAAAAGTTCGGTGAGTTTTTTTTCCAATTTGGTCCGTTCAGAAAGAATTCTAGGTAGGCTCAATTTTTGGTAGGGAGACAGAGAACAACTGGTTCATATCAGGTACATCCATTTACATGTCTGATTCATGAGACTGTTCCTCCGAACAAGACTGATTCAGCTTAGGTTTCAGACCAATTTTTCAAGCCATCGGTCATGAAATCATCATTTTGTTTCAGAACTGTTTATTGTGATTCAGTTGACCATGAATAACTACACTGTACCCGAATTAACCGATTAAATGGGAGTAAGAACTCATGTGAAAAACTGCATTAGTCTGACCAGGTTTGGAAAGATATTGATAGGTGGATCAAAAAATAGAAAATCAAAAATTAGCTGGAAAGATCAAACTGTTGCAAATAGTCTGGCTAGAATCAAGATGGCAAACATTTTACCTGCACAAGAAATCGCCCATATTCCAAAATTGATATTTTTCCAAAAAATTGCCAAGAAAAATTGCGAGACACAAATTGATTAAAAATAGTTGATTTTCAGAACTTCAGTTTCATCGCTATATTATAGTTTCATTTTTTGAATGAGAATGCAAAAGATAAAACCGGAATTGACTGTGTTTGAAACTGAAATCTCTGCTTCAAAGTTTGTGGGAAAAAAACGAAAAACACTTTAAAAAAATGGTAAAACTAATTGAACCTAATAGCAAAATATTTTTTCAACCAACAGTTTTTCTAGTAATGAAAAAATACAGCTGGGAGGAAATACTGTAATTCCTTTCTGGTAACCTAAAAGTTTTAGTTTTAAATGTTTGTTCCTTTTTAACGAGTTTTTAAAAATGTCTTTTTTGTTCAATTTGCAAAGTGGACTTCAAGAGGAAAGGGTGTGTACTAAGAACATCGTTCCCCGAAAATAGAATACGGGATTTTGATCAGAGTCCGAAAATCTATTCGGGACCTACACACATCATTATGAGCTGGCTCATTCTATAAAAATGCATCCAGGCTTTTTTTTAAAGAAAACCCTTTTTCCTGAACTATCCAACAAAATCGAAACACGAGTGCGAAAAAATGTTTGGCGCGCGCCTGCCCCAACGCAACAGTTTTCTCACATTTCCTGTTATTATCACTCTCTAAGGAGACCGCAAAAAATAGCATCATCACGAGTTACAAGATATCTTCCATCCATCCATATATGTGTTTTTTGTGACTGACCATATAAACACTTTGTCTTGTTAATCGAACAAAAATGGGCGGAGACTTGTTGAAATAAAAAAAAACCGAAAAAAAGAAGAAGTGTTTCGAGAAGTTATTATTATTTGTTGTATATCGTCTTGTGGTGTGTGTTGTGTTGAAAAGTATTTTCTTCTCTGAAAATAATTATAAGAATTATAATGATGTTGTTTGTGTTGTTGTTGACGATTGTTTCGATTGTGTCGAAGATCACGATGGTTGAAGCAGCGAACCCGATTGATACGGTATGTTTGGGGGAAAATATCACATCATTTGGGGACATAAACAAGTTCAAGGTGATGAAATTAGATCTCTGGAATTGGACAATATTGTGAAATGAATAGGGATTCTTTGAAAAATAAGCGAAATAGGTACTTTTGAACAATGATGATAATGATGATGTTTACCTTGAAAAAAATCGAGAAATCACTTTAGTTTACAAAAAAATTGACCAAACGAACCTTGATCTTATCGACCTTCCAGGTCATTTTCAAGAAGTACAATATTTCTATGAACTACACAGAAAACTGTCAATATTTTCTAGTTTTTATCGGAATTTCGACTTTTAGAAAAGTGGACAGAAAAGAAGATTTAGTAATTTTTTAAGCGTCAACGCTCTCACAACAAATATGGAGATTTTCAACGGAACTTATGTCATTTGATAGGTTTTTGGACGCTGATCCTCAATTTTTCAGTCTTGAAGTTCATATTTGAAACGGAAAAAATGATTGAAGCTGTGGAGTAGCCTTTTTCACTCTGATCATTTTAAAAACGTTAATTTCATTAAAAATCGAAGAGTTTGAGTATTCTAAGAAATATTTCACAATTTTCTAATACTGTACAAAAATATTGAAAATGTTCGTGACAGCTAATAAAAAATGTCACGTGAGTTTTATTTTTTAACTTTCATTCCAGTTTTTTCTAGCGTTTCTAGAATTATAACTTTACAGTTTTCTTTAGAATTTCGAAGGCAAATGAATGCTCTAGGATTCTTTATCATACTTCACAAACATTTCTACTATTTTTGTGAATTGGCTGTCCAAATCCGACTTTCTCAAAAATTGTGACTAATTTTTTTGTACACAAACGTTTGATACTATGCCTGAAAGACCTACGTTTGATATTTTTTTAAATAAAATTTCAAAGCTAACTTGTGAGAATTGAGCATCAGATATTGAGACATGACTTTTCTAATACCCAGAATTTGGCTTGAGCATAAATTACCAACAAAAAGTTGTTTGTCTTGTGTGACTTTCATCCTAAATTCAAAGTTAGCAAAAAGTCTTATTCAAACATCATGAAAGTCACGACATTTTTTGGTGATACGGAATTCATGGCTAAGCCAGAAAAAACTGCCGCAGCCTGCTAGGTCTATTTTACTTTGAGCAAACATTATTTTTTTTTGCAGTTGGATGACCAATAACATTTCAACTTTCGAAATATCTTATTGAAACTTATTCGACTAACAAGAAATAGGTTTATATCTTGTAAATACTTCATTTTTCGTCTTGAACCATAGAACGCTTAACCAAAAAGATCAAAAACATTGCTTCTAAGAAAATGGAAAGTTTTTCACTCGTCGAATAAAATCACAAAACGAGACTACAGACCACAATCTCACATTTACACAGACCATGTTAAGAGAAGACATAATTTGTTTTTGTTCATCGCTTCTTTCAAAGAAGGTGTCAAACATTCCTCCCTGACCATCGAACACTACCGGTTTTTGAACAACACAGAAGGATTATTGAAATTCTCGAGGTCGTTTCAGTCAAAAGGTGAAACCTTCTCTGTCTCAATGCAAAATTCGAAAAAGTTCGGAAAAAGAATGACACATAAAAAAGGATCAGTGAGAAAAAAACTTGATTTCGTAACTTTCTTAGAGTGTTTTATGACAATGATGATATTGGTGAATGACCATCACAAACTACATTTATTTGACTACAAACAATAGTGTCTCATTGTTTTTTTGCAGGTCGCTGATCAAGGCGTTGATATTTTGAATAAGGCCAAACTCACCGGTCAAACAGTTCGACAATGTTCATGTGGAGAGCAACGAGTATGTGTGGAAGAAATGAAGAAACAGGCGAAGGATTGTACTGTGCCGTGCTTCCAAAAGTTCTCATCAATCACTCAAAGACCAAGTGATTTGAAGAGGTGTTTCGATGAAAAGGATAATATTTTGGAAGACTTTTTGACTTGTTTTGAGAATCGAGTTGAAGCGTGAGTGATTTTATTTGGGAAGGGGTTTGTTTGGGATTAGAAAATTAATCATAAGATTGTAAAGTTTATAAAATTGTGCCTTTAGTCTGCCTAAAACGTGAGACTTTTTTTGTCTCTTGTTACACTGCAGTTTTCGATGTGTTTTTTGGAAATGGAAATCGGGAATTTCTTTTAGGCTGTTCATAAATTTTACCAAGAACTAAATTTCAAAGTGTAGATAATTCAATTTGAGTCTAGGGTTTCTCAGTTGAAACCTGTAAAAAATTTATCAAGCTTATTCAAAAATTGAATATCAGGATGTTTTGTAAGCCAAATAAAACCGCATACACTGGATAACCTGGTTCATACCGGTAAAACTATTTTTTCAAAATATATTTGAAGTACCAGAGACTTCTGAATTGTAATAAGTGAGCACAAAAACTGAGCTCAAAAACTTCTCTTTGAATTGACCCTGAACAAAACAAAACAATAGTCGTACAGTACATTTTATGCTAGACCAAAGGAAAATTATTCGGGTGTCTGGACTTACTTGTTTATTATTTTTGATATTTTTCAAATTTTCACAAAAAGCGAACGATTTTTTTTCGAATTACTTGAACAGTTCCTTTTCTCACTTGTATAAAACTTTAAATTTGAACAGAAAACATAGAAAACTATTATTTTTTTTGACTCCATTTTTAAATTTACCAAGTGTAATTTATGAGATTTTTTATTCTCTTTCAAGGCTCTAATTTTTTCGCTTCGTATGTGAGTCTTTAGGTAACCTCTAGGTTAGAACTTCTGAGTTGGACATGGTCCAACTTCTTTTTAGAGTCCTAACTATGTGGAATTATAACACATTTTTTTGATATATTTAGTATCGTGACCCGCTCAAGATTTTGAATATACATTTTTTAAATATTTTTTTCAGCTGTGTGAGTCACAATAATGGTCAACAAATCCAAAAAACCGACATCCGTTCAATCTTCAAAATCTCCGAGAAATCCATCGTCACCCAAACCGCCACTATCCAATCGATGATCGCTCCAATCAAGCACATTTTGGATGCCACTGGCGACTTTGCACTTTGCGTCAAAGACTGTTTCCTCGAGAAAAACAGCAACGGATTCTGCTTCGATCGACAAGGATGTCAACCTCTTGTCGCCGAAGCCAAGGCCAAACGATCATTCCGCGCATGCACCAAGAAAATGCACTGGAAACGTGAAGCTGGAGAACTCTGCGAGTGTTCGGTCAATGCTGGTGTTGAGTGAGTTATATTATAACAAAATTATGCTCAAGATTTTTAATTAAAAGTTTCTGTTTCAGTGAGCTCAAGCAATATTGTGCCATGTTCAAATTGATGGGAAGAAGAGCACCGATGAGAAAAACTCGAGGATAAAAAATACGTTTCAACTTTTATCTGTTTTTTTTCTTTTGTTTTTTTTTGTGTTTCTTACGGTGTAAATAGTCAACTGAATTCTAGGAATTGATTATGGTCTCAAAATCAGCCTTAGCCCCGTCCCTTTTTTTTCTGCTTCTGAGCTTTTTTTTGTCTCTAAGATGTAAATAACATGCTATAAACGTTTTTTCTTCAAACACGAATTAATTTATCAAAATTCCATTTTTGACATCGAAATAAAAGCAATACCTACAAGTGTTATGAACACACCAATGTATAATTGAAGAATATTGCGTTTTCCTTGAATTTCTTTGAAAAGAAATATTGCCCAAAGGCTCACAACAATTCCGGGAGCTTTGGATAGGATTGGATAGGCGATAACCTGGAAAAATTATGATTAAAGCTGAAGTTTTAAGAAACTATGACAATTTTTTTATATGTCTTGGAATGTTGAAGGAGATGTGGGCATCAGTTTTGCGGAACTAATTTGAGAAGTAAAAATTTGGGCTTGAAGGTTGTTCATAAAATCTCAAATATCTTTTTTCTTAATGAAGTAGGTTTTTTGAATATGGAAAAAAATCCTAGAACATTAGTGAGCCAACTGAATTAGCTGGTTGATAAAGGAAAAGTTGAAAAAATGTTGTACAAGAGTATTTTTCAAAAAGTCATAATATTATGCTTGTCAGATGAACCATCTCACATGATTAACACTATGGCTTTTTGAGCTTTACCCATGTACCGGTTCCACCATGATGATTATCATAAACTGGGAAATCTCAAGCTACTGGAACTCTTTCACTTTTAAATCAGAGAGGCCGTTCTTACAAGCAACCGACAGTTGCCAGGCGGGATTGTTTGCTATGAGCTGTGTGTGCCACGTTTCTCAAAAGGTTTTAGTGTCGTATCGAGTTTTTTGACTATTGGAAACGTGGTCAAGATTTTGCTACTGTATAAAAGTTTTACAAATTCGCTTCCATTAGATCAAACAATATGTAGGTCTGGAAAAAATTGCACAACCTCTTATGACTGACAAACAATCAAACAAAACATGAAAATATTTCAACCCTAAAAAAAAACAGAAGGTAGTTATCCAATTTCATTATTTCAGACTCCAATTTTTTTTTGATCTACTGGGTATTTTTCTAGCAGAACCCCCGCCATGAGATTTTTCTTCCAATTATCAAAAAAAAAAAAATAGAATTGACAAGAAGAAAAGTTCGTCTACTTTCACTATAGGTTTCTCAAAATTCGTGAATCTTGTAAATCCGTTCTGCGAAGACTAAAAACTAATATTTTTCAGCGTCCTGAGAGTTACATCCGAAATTCTTAAATTTTTCATAATATTTCTTGCCGAACTATTCGACTCCAGAAAAAAAATGGTTTAAACTGACCTGATCGAGATGTTGATTTGCCATGAAGAAAGTGGTTATAGCAGTTCCGTAGAGAATTCCAGAAACTATCGATGGCAATGTTAGCTCGGGGTTTATCAATGGTTGATTCTTGCAAACTCCAGAATACACCATAAAAATTACAGTCGACGTCAAAAATGAGCCAATACAATAGCTGAATATATACGCTTCAACATCTTGTCTTGCTCCGGGCTCATTTGCAATTATCCAATTTATCGGCGTCAAAAAGTTACCATACAAAAATCCCACAAAAATTGTCAATCCTAGGCATAACAACCGTCTTGATAAGCTGATTTCTTTTTGGAAGATTGTGTCCTTTTCATAGTCTGTGATTGGCGCAGCCCATGGTGAAGGGCGAACTTTGGTGGGCACATGTTTGATTGGTGCATAGATGGCGCCACCCAGACAAACAGTCACAACACCAAGAATATTAATCCAATTGGATTGAGGAAGTTGTTGAGGGTTGCCGAAGAGTCCAAAACGTGTCACAGCCCAACCACAGACACCTAGAGAAAAAATATATTGTTGGATAGAAAAATTAAAAGTTCAACTTACAGGTAACTGTGTTCCATAATAGATACCCTATGGCTAAACCGACACCATTCATAATAAAAATGGTTAGTGAGTTACCAATAGAGTAGAACATGCCACCCAACATGGCGATTGGGTGTAAAGGACATGGTGCAATGAAAAGTTGAACAACAGTTCCCACCAATAATTGACCAATTGATTGAACCCATTGGAAATACAAACCATCTCCCTTATCGAACCATTTTAAAGGGACATATGTGGAGCCGAATGTGATTGTTGATATGATTGCACATATTGTACCTGTTACTGGGTCAGTTGGATGCATTACATGGACTGAATGTTTTGAAAATTGCGAAAAAGTTTTGGGAGGCAAAAGATTTGAATATATTATACTTTTTGTTTCAATTCTGACAAGAGGCAAAAATATTCATGAAAATGGTCAATAATCTGGAACAGGAATAGAAAGACTAAAAGAATTTTCGTTTGAACTGTAAAATACTTCACTGATCAGTACTGAAATTAGTATTGAAAAGAATATTTTATTATCATTTTGCTACTGTTTGAAAAAAAAAACAGAGAACAAACAAACAAAAATAGACATTTGATTCGAATTTTGAACTTTTTTATTTTTGAAATCACGAGTTTTTATCAGCATTAGAGTACTAAATGTTTTGAATAAAGAACATAACTCAGAAAATCTGTTTTTAAAAGAAAACTTGCTCATATTGAATTCAATAAAAAGAAAAATAGTCAATGGATCAAGAGAAAAAAGTTTTTTATTTGTCATGTTTATAATAAAAATAGTCGAATTTTACCGAAGTTTACTAATATTGAATCAAAGAATTTTGTGAAAATTATGAAGTTTTTTGACGAGAAATAGGTTGCTCAGAACGTATCCCTTTTGAGTGATATCCAAGTTTTTTTTTAAATTTTGAATGAGCTTCAATCTGAAATGTTCGGTGAAAAAATACATGAACTTCGACTTTCAATGATATCATTGGCTGGAATATCTTCTTGTGATTCAATGGGTCGCATAAGAACATCGTCCAACGTATCCAACCACTCTTGTTCTTCCCTGTCTGCCATATATCTCGAACGTATTTGATTTGCATGATAACGACGCAAAATACCATTTACTTCCACATGATACAATACCGTCCC
The DNA here is from genome assembly GCA_900536415.3 of Caenorhabditis sp. 38 MB-2015. NCBI lineage: Eukaryota > Metazoa > Nematoda > Chromadorea > Rhabditida > Rhabditidae > Caenorhabditis > Caenorhabditis quiockensis. Next base: position 9,611 of record LR550141.1, read on the forward strand.
TATCTTGGCCTTGACAATTCCAAACTTCCATGACCATTTATTTCCTTTGGTGATTTTGACGAATACTTTGTCTCCGATGTCATAACTTCTTGTTTGAGCACCGTTTTGCTTGTCGAACCGACTTCTCATATTCTCTTTGTACTCGTCTATATTTCCTTCCTCCCTCTTCTTTGGTAGGATCAACGTCATCTTGGTTCTCAAACAACGACCAAGGTGGGCTTCAGCGGGAGTTTTTCCATCTAACGATGCGTTGGGTGTCGATCGATAGTGTAATAGCAAAGTAAAAGCAAAAGAGAAGAGATGAGTTAGTATATGGTGATTCGATGGAGGAGCATGACAAGAGATTGTATGCCGTGTTTGAGAGGATGCAGGAGTATGGGTTTCGAGTTGGACTCGAAAAGTGCAAATTTGCACAATCGGAGATCATGTTTCTTGGATTTATTGTGAATTGTTATGGGCGAAAGCCCGATCCCAGGAAAACACAATGTATCCGGAATATGGAGGCGCCGAAAGACCAAAAGCAATTAGCGAGCTTTTTGGGTATGGTTTCGTTCTATAGCAGATTTATAGATATGATGTGTAACCTTCGGGCTCCATTGGATTTGTTGCTGAGAAGAGACACTGTATGGGATTGGACATGTCGAGAAGAAGCAGCATTTCAAGAACTGAAAGAGGTTCTGGCATCGGAATTGAACTTGACTCATTTCCAAGACAATTTGCCGATTGTGGTCGCAGCCGATGCAAGTTCCTATGGTATTGGAGGTGTTATAAGTCATCGTATGAAAGACGGTCGCGAAATTCCTATCGCTCATGTGGCAAGAGCTATGACAACCACAGAGAAAAATTATGCGCAAATCGAAAAAGAAGGTTTGGCAATCGTGTATACCATACAAAAGTTTCACAAATATTTGTATGGAAGGAAATTCGTGTTGAAGACTGATCACAAACCACTGCTTGCAATATTCGGATCAAACAAGGACCTACCTGTACACTCGCAGAGTAGATTGGTAAGATGGGCCATTGTTTTGATGAGTTATGACTATGAAATTGAGCATGTTCGTACGGAGAAATTTGGTCAAGCCGATGGATTGTCTCGGATGATTCAAAAAGTGCCATTGGATCAAGAGGAAGTAGTTGTTGCCGAAATTGCGGAGGTGGACTATTTCCAAGAGAGTATGAGACGGTTGCCAGTTCGTGAACGTGATATTAGACGCGA
>LR550145.1:0-17809 GCA_900536415.3 Caenorhabditis sp. 38 MB-2015
ATTTCCAGAAAACCAGATTTTCATGACATATTTTCGAAAAAAAATTGTTCTTTCAAAACGCCATTGGCGAAAATACTTACATGCATATTCCGGCTAACTTCGTAATCCGACTATCGATTCAATTGGAATCTGAAACAAAACAATGAGAAAAATATATAATTTATTAACAGGTTATCAGTTTCAAAAGAAAATGGAAGTTTAGCATATCGTTTTAGTTTTTTCTTAGAAGAGCACTTTAAAAAATTGATTTTTCGAATATTCAGGAAGTTGCTGATGATATAGTCTAAAACTTCAATGTTCTTTGAAACACAGCGTTTGAGTTTTTCATCGCGTACCGGTTTTATCATCCTTTTCTTCATATCCATTTCTATCCTGAAAAAAAAAATAAATTTGAACTGGTAAAAAAATTAACTTAAAGTCATTTTACTTTTTAAGATCACGTCAAAAATTCATAGGAATAAAATAACATGTTTTCAGGCACCTACTGCCGGACGCCGGTTTGTTGCCGCGCTTGCTCGAGTCCATCGCGAGCAAGAGGAGAGAGACGCGGAGCAAGAACGTCAGCGCGCTCAACGATGGAATGCTCGCAATCGTCAGCGAGACTACATCATTGAGCTCCGTCGCCGCGCAACTCAGGCTGCTCGATTGGAAGAAGAAGCCAGGCGGATCAGGGAGAGACTGGACGAGATCGAAGTGCTCCAGCAAAGCCTTCGACAAGAGGAGGAGGAAGAAGCGGAACGTCAAGATCTTGGGGTTATTCGCTTCCATCCGCCGATTGTTGAGCCGCCGCAAGAAGCTATCGAGGCTCTGATGTTCGGAGTTCGAATGCTTGAAGTAGATGATGATGCGCAGCCAATGGAAGTCGATCAGGATATTGGGCAGATTCAATATCATCCTCCGGTCGTCGAGCCACCACAACAGGCCTTGGAGAATTTGATATTTGAATTTAGGATGATCGCGGTTGATGGAGATGTCGTTCAGGATGCTCTTAATGAGCCAATGGAAGTTGGTCACGATGATGTGGTAGAAGAACCGATGCAGATTGACAACGTCGCATCACCGTTGCCAATCCCATCATCACCACTTCCAACTGCTGCTGCACCAACTCCTCAACCTGCTGCTACTCCAACAACATCAACTCCTCGACCTGCACCAACTCATCAATCGACATTCGCTTCATCTCCTGCACCATCCTCCGTCGCCTTGAGTTCGCAATCTGTCTCTGCACAAATTCTACAATCCCACTCCGTTTCGTCACCAACATCGAGTGTGGATTTCGTAGCACCGGTCCAAGGTTTGTTTTTTTTTTCAAATTCATATTTCGCACTTGATTTTCTGAAAAGTGAAATTGAGATTAAATTTTAGAATTTTCATACTCTTTACATATTATTTACAGATTCTCTGACAATCTCCTCGCCACTTCGTCCTCTCTCAATCGGATCGCCAATTCCACCGGCCCTGGCTTCTCCTGTCGTATCGCCAAGAGTTGTGGAAGTAACACCACTACACCCAACTCGAATGCCAACGACACCATCACAACCAGTGGCATTTTCGCTAGGACCAGTCGATATATCTCCAGCTTCACCATCAGCGCTGGAAGTGCCATCAGGGCCTGCTGAGTCTACTAGTATTATTCAATCGTCAACGCCAAGAATGATGAATCCAGTTGGTCAAGGTTTGTTTTCTTCAACTTTTCCTTCCTGTTTTCCTGAAAAAAATGAAATTAGGTTCAAATCTCTCAATATTTTGCCAAACAAATATTTATTAAAAATTGCAGGTTCATCGACGTCCAGAAGACATGCCTCGCCGATTTCGCCACGAGTGTCGCGATCCGATTCTTCGGATGCATCAATATCAGTTGCACCACCACCGGCAAAATCGAAACCATCACCATCGGCAGTGCCTGGAATGAGATCAACATATTCTCCACAAATTTCATCATCAGGAGCTGGAACATCCGCATTGTCGAACGTCGATTCATCTGCAGCTGAACCAACAGTAGCAATGTCAAGATCAATGGCTGCGCCACTTATGATAACAGGACCAATGTCTGGAGCCGGAACTTCATCGTTGGATTCGTTTTCAACGTCCACTCCGAAACCAGTAGATGTATCTCCAGCACCAGAAGAAAGTTCTGAAAGATTAGGTCAGTTTTTTTTTTCAAATTGTTACGATATTTTCTGAAACTTCAAGGGGTTCATAGATGTTTCGTTAACACTGTGAACCGATAATTCATAATTTTACACAAACTTTTAAACCACAATACTTTGAATTTGAAAACCACAAACCTGAAAGTTGTTATTTTTTTTGAGAAGTCTTCTTCGTTATGAAAAGCATCAATCATTTCACGGAGAATCCTTGATCTATCAACAATTCTGTGACACTTTTCATTATTAGCTCACAGATATAGTGGATAGATCTTTGGAGACACATGATTGCGATTAGGATGCTTCAATAACAATTTCCCAACATCTGAAAAAAAAATTTTTAAAGAATAGATTAGTTTTATTTCAACTGAATAAAATTACAGGTCCGTCGACATCAGCTGGACAATCATTACCTGCATCGTCATCACAAGTCGTTGCATTATCATTCAATTTGACAATTAGATCCGAACCATCAATCGTCGCTGCTCCGATTGCTGTACAAATTACGCCAGCTCATACTGGAACACCAATAGTGGCCACACCAGCACCGGTAGTTGTACAATGTCCAGCTTCGATCTCGACAGTACCTCAAGAATCTCCAGAAGCTGATGCTGATCCACAACAGGTTACCATGCCAATTCGACCGCGGTTGTTGTCGACGCGTTCTCCGGTCGCTGCCAGTATTGCTGTATTGACACCACCAATACAAGCAACATCAGCACGTCCAAGGAGTCCAACACCATCATTGGCACCTGAAACTTCCGCATCGGCATCATCATCAATGGGTGCATCTTCAAACTCGCAAGTTGAATCGAGGCAGCAACTGGACATCACACAGGTGTCTTCGCAGTCATATTGGAGACCAAGATTCATCTCACCAATGACATTGGTTTCGACTCAAGTTGCATCGGGATTATCAGGTTCGTGTTTTCATCTTGATTGTCTGAACATCAAGTATTGTTAAATTTTCTTTTATTGAAACTTTGAAGCTTACCTTTCAACCTAAACCTTACAGCAGTTTCAACGCCCAGCACATCATTTCATTTCGCTGCGCCAACGTCTCCATCAACTGGACATGCGTCTTCTTCGCATGTTGTGCATGCTGCTGCTCCAAATACACCAACATCGCCGGAATATTCTCCAACATCATCACCAAACGATCGGATTGAAGTGGCTCGGATTTCATCAAGTCCACAAATATTGGCCTCAAGTTCGCCAGTCAGGCCACAAAGCACAGGAAGATCACCATCAGCATCATCAGAAGCTGGAACATCGTTGTTGAATTCGTCATTGGCATCGACGCAAGCTGAAGAATCTTCGACGAACTCGCCTCCAGCGTATTCAACAGTTGTGAGTATGGCTCGGACTCCGATCGCATCGCCACCGATTGCTGCAGTGACACCACCACCAGCAGCAATTTCGACATCTCAAGCGACACCATCATCATTCGCAGAGAACATGCCTTCAACGTCGCAAAAGAGACAAACGCCAGTTGATTCACAAAAGTCGGATAGATCTTCGTTGTCGTTGATGACATCGCCAGAAGCTGAGCAAAATGCGGCAAACTCGTCACCAACAATGCCAAGAACTGGTGCATCTTCTGTTGTTTCACCGGCATCAACCGGAATTTCTCCAGGATCACAACAAGTCGCCGCGTCGATCGATTCGCTAACAGTTGCTGCTGTGACACCACCACCAGCAACATCAGCAATCTCGACAAGTTTGACAACGGCACCTGGAACATCCGCTTCAATATTAGCATTATCATCGGTGGATGCGTCTTCAACATCGCATCAAACATCAAGAAATCAGCCAGAAGATGATGACAGTACACCGGTTCATCCAGAATCATCTTGGTTACCAAGATTCCTCCCACCATCTTCATTGATAGCGACTCGACACACTCCGGAATCTTCAGGTTCGTTTTTTTCATATCTCTTGATTATCTGAAAAGATATTTTGAACTTCGATTCATACCATTCAATCTGAATTTTATAGTGGCTTCGACACCAGGACCAGCAACTACGCCGTTTAGTTTTGGTGCACCAGTATCACCATCAACCTGGTCCGCCTCCGCGTCTACGCCACAAGTTGCAAATGTTCCAGCTGCTCATCTTGATTCGCCAACATTCGCTGCATCGCTAAGATCTCCAATGAATGTTGCGAGTCCTTCATCATCGACTCCGCAAGTTGTGACAAATCAGATTCCACCAACAGTCGCAACGCCGAGGCCAACGGCTACGCCACAAACTTCACCAACATCATCTGGAAATGGATCATCTTTGTCAAACGTGTCATCGACGTCCACTCGAACATCCGTTGCATTCACTCCAACCAGACCAATAGGTTCGTTTTTCTTCAATTTGTTTCGATATTTTCTGAAAAAAAGATCAAGTTCATACTTATTGAAACTTCAAGGACTTCATTCAGTTTTAATGTTTTGATACTATAAATTCAAAATTTCTATAATCATCAAAATATCAAGAAATTTTCTATTTTTCACATAAAAGGATAAATGAAAAACATTGAATCCAGAATATCTCCTCAAACCTGAAAGTTGTCCACTTTTTCGAAGTCTTCTCCGCTACGAAAAGCATCGAAACATTTCACGTAGAATTCTCGATCTATCGACAATTCTGTGACACTTTTTTTTAAAATTATTAGCTCACAGATAAAGTGGATAGATCTTTGGAGACTCATGATTGCGATTGAAATGCTTCAATAACTAATTCCCACTATCTAAAAAATATTTTAAAGAGTACTATAGTTTTTATTACAACCAAATCAAATTACAGGTCCGTCGACATCGGGATCCCAGTTATTCGCAGCTTCGCAATCGTCTTCACAAGTTGCTCCAGCCTCGGCCAATTTGACACCATTGACACCATCCAATGTTGCTGTACAAATCGCGCCAGCAACACCAAGAGTGACGACACCACAACCGATAGCTGTCCTGATTCCAGCACCAATGCCGCCAGTTCGACAAACATCGCCAATAGTTGCTGCTCCGCAACCAATCGTTGCACCAATTCAAGCACAGGCAACACCACAACGATTGGCCACACCATCGCCACAGAGAGCAGCTTCACCACCTGCTTCTCCAGCTCCAGCTCGCGATTCACCACCAGGAACTCCTCGACCAGGACCAGCTTCTCCAGCCGGCAGTCCACCACCAAGTCCCGGATCTCCAGCTGGAAGTCCTCGACCACAGAGAGCCCAATCTCCGCCAGGAACACCATCGTCATCAGGTTCAAGCTCATCTGCTGGTAGTCCACCTCCGTCGCCATCGCCACCGCCGACACCACCGGCTGGTGGACCGATTCGAAGACCAAGACGACGACGCGTGGTTCCACCATCGGAATGTTGGTTGAGAAGTCAACCACGAGTGAGACCAGAGGGATGGAATCCAATTCCATTTGACGATGCGGAGATTGAAATCGACGATATGGATGATATGCTCACCGAGTTGGATGAATTGTTGAGAGAACTCCGGGAATACGACTACGGACAACGCGGGTTAGACGCGACTCGAGCGATCCGAAGCCTTCGCACTACAGCTCGTCGCCTCGCTGGCACACAGTATCCTCGCGGCAAATTGTACGCATTAGAGCTTCGTCTCAACAATCTCCGAGCTCGACTCGGCGTTCCAAATTAGGCGATGATTCTGAAGAGTAAGTTTTACATTCAAGAATATATCAGAAATTAACTCACAATTTACAGATCATTCGCCTAAACTTCTTCATTTTCGTTTTATCATTCTCCAATTGTTTTATCTCCGCATTTTTCTTTTCATTATTGGCATCATCATTACTTGTTGTTATTCTACACCACCATAGTGACATCACAACATCCACATCATTTCCATAAGTCGAATTTTCGAAGATACTTTTGTGACACCACCGCAAGGAGCAAATTCATCATCGTCGACATCAAGTATCCATAATGTTTTATCAGCCGAATTATCATGTTTTATCCAGTTATCCAAGGTTTGTGGTTGTTTTTCGAGTTTTCCGTTCAAACATTCAAAAGTTTTAGCCTGTCTCTTCGACTATTCCAAACCAATCCTATCGTTCCCATCCATATCATCCATATCGAATTCAACCACTTTCATTGCCCAAATCATCAGAAGACTTGCGAACTTCAAATTGCTCACTCAAGCCACTATGACACCACCATAGTCGAAATTTTCACCACGATCATCACCCGTTTCATCGCAAATTCATCATCACTGATATCATCTCATCCAGCACATCTTTTCTCCAAGATTTGGCAAAGGTTTGTACTTGTTTTAGCAATTCGAACTTGATATTCTGAAAAAAAGTTTATTTGGTTCGAATTTTCGAAGCTTTCAGTATATATTTACCCTAACAATTAATAAAATTTCAGCATTTTTCGACGACTTCCATAACAATCGTCAACTTTTCCACCGAGCACCATCCTTTCAGATGTATATATCAATGATGACGCAAGCACCAAAAGTCACATTAACATTATCCTGTTAGAAATATCTATCTATCACCATCATTATTCATCAGAGTTCGTCATCAAGGATGCGAAAATTTCTGAAAGTTATGTCAAATACGGCTCAATTCCACAACCCTATCCTCATGATATTCTACCAGCACAATCATCTGAGTTTACTGAAAATCGAGCCATCAACAAAAGATACACCATTTGCAAAAGCAAATAATGAAAAAGGAGTTACTTTCAAACGTGGGTTTTTATTATTTTATCCACAAAAAATTATTTTTTTTTTCTAGAAATAACCTCAATGAAGTCGAAAAGGATCAAAATTCAGTATTATGCATTTTACGAAGATGGGCGATACCGTTATTCTCATTTTTGCCCTATTATCCTATTAGTAATCACTAAATATTCATAGCCCGCCGACACAGAGATGAAGCAAAGGACACAGATGTTTCTCTAATTGACAAAAATCCACCAATGATGGCAGTATCATCTATCGACAGGCTCTTCAAATTTGATGTCTACTTTTTTCTCAAACATTTTCAAGTGCCAATTCGTCTGCCTTATGCCAGATTATTCGAAGAGTTGCACATTTTGCCCACGTCAACGAATTCACTAGCTCTCTACGCCTTCATTTCTATATCCTTATCTATGCACCGGCGATCAAGGTTTGCGTTTTTTAATCTGAAAAAAGAAAATGTTTTGAACTTCACGAAAATTTAATACTTACCGTGTAATGTTCAGAAAAACCACCACATTCGACTACTCATCATTGTCACCTAATAACAACTTATGAACACTGTTCATAATTTATGGAAAATCTACTTGGCATCTATCCATTTGGTGGGTTATTGCGCCAATAGGATTCGAGGCATCTGGGAAAATGTTAAAAGTGGGTTTATTTAACACTTCGAAAAAATACAAAAACTATCAATTTTCAGATAATCTACACTAACAAAGGACTGGCAATTTTTACATAGACACTCACAAACCAAGAGGTAAGGAAATAGTAATATTTTGGGTAGAAAATAAACTTTTCTTGCAGAATCTCTGATTCCCGAATCTAATTGGGAGCTGACCACAATTAGATTACCAATTAGATTTCGAAGCTACCTTACTAACATAGAAAGGTGAGAAACAAAACAAAATTCTACAAAAAAGCAATACCTTATTTGAGAGAACAACATTCCCGAATTCGATTGCAAGACTTCAAAGCAGTACCCAAAAGAATTCGATGAGGCAGAAGAGCAAAAGGAGGTAAGAGTACGGAGCCGTTTTATGAAAAAAACGAATTTTTCTATAGAATCTGATGCCCGAATATAATTGGTCGACATCTACGCCAATTGGATTCGGTGCGCCTTTCAACTACTAACAAGTGAGTCATTTTTTTTCTAAAACAAATTATATGTGAGCTATTTCAGATTAACTAGGTCATAACTAACAAAAATAACTGTATGATGTTCAACAAAAACCTCTAACAATGAAGATAATGGATCGAATGGTGGATCGAAATTAATGGATCGAATGGATCGAAATTAAATTTTAAATTTTTTTAAATTGAAAAAAAAAACAAAAATTCGACAAAAGAGCCAAAAAGAAGTACATAGTACCGAGATAGAAAAACGATAAAAAATATAAAAAAACGGCCCAAAATTGAAATGTTTCCCCTATTTGTCCCTATTCGTATTTTCTTTATTCCCCGTTTTTTATTTGTAATCATTTTAATTTTTATTGCAAACTCGCTGAACGGAATTTCGATATTCGGCAAATTCATCAAGAAATTCAATTTTTTGGGATTTTTTCTGAAAACACGAAATTATTCGATTTGTAGTTTTTTTTTGCTTCGAAATCGATACTCAACTAATAGACTATCGGTTACTAATTGTTCGACAACAAGAAAATTATCAATTTATCATTTCGGAAAGCTTAAAGTTCACTTTTAAAACAGAAAAAACGAAAGATAAAAAAAAATATTTTTGGGAGAAATCGGCCACGTCTCCAAGTCCCTCTAAAACACACACTCTCTCGCTGTATATTTATTTTTTATCAAAATTCACAAAAATCCCGGAAGATGTTCTATAAAATCAAGTATTAAAAAATAAAATAAAGCGAGAGAAATATATTTCTGTCATTTTCAGTAAAACTAGCTGGAAATACAAATAACAAGACTGATTTTCAATGTTCTAAGGACTTCTCCTGGCCCTAAAGAAGCTGTGAACTTCTTTTTGTTATTTGTAAGCAAGTTTACAGCTTTTTTAACTATTATTTATTTTTTATTAGGTAATTTCTCCTTTAGTAACCCTAATAATACGAACAACTCTGTTTTTTTCTTAACCTCTCATAGTCATCATCTAATTTTTTGTATTTTCTAGTTTAGAGCTCCCTGATTTTCTGTACCCTTACCCTTAGACCCTCAATTCAAACCCTTACCTTCTGTAGTAATATTTAACAAGATTTTTATTTCTACTTCTAGATTTTAATTTTGTTCATAATCCTATACGTTCTATCCAACTAGTACCTCTTTCATCACACTTCAATCTTTACCCGTCTACTATTCTTTAGAAAAATTTTGCTTTCTTTAGTTTTTACCTTTTCTTACCAATCCTAGGCTTAAAAGTTTCTCCCAAATATTGACTGATTCTCATTTTAACTATATATTTTTGTTGATGTGTCTCAATTTCTAGTAGCTCCTACCCACCATGAACCATTTAAGCAATATCAAAATTATATGTCCTAGCCTTTATCTTTATAATCTCGCATAGTTCATTTTTTTCTGCTAAATTGTTAAATAATTAGTGAATTTTTTTCCAACATCATCATTAGAAGTTTCTACCCACTTTTTATCATTTCACCTAACAATAAGCCTATTATTGCAGTATTAAGAAATATTTTTCATTCTGTAACTTACTAACCAAATTTTGATAGCTTTCATTTCAAAAGGAAATCAGTTGTACTTAATTTTGATACAATTCTATTCACAAAATTGTGAATAGGATACATTTTTTGTATTTTTTCTTGATGGACGACGAAAAGGATCCCTACTTATTTATGGTATATGAAGAGGCGATCGCCCCACATTTCCCAATTTACATATTTTAACTAACAAGTTGTTACCTCCTCATAATTCATTTTTTATTTGTTTTTTGTTTTTATTGCAATTTTGTTGAAGAAATTCAAAAACAATTTCGCCGACTTCAACTAGAAATATGAAATGAGTTGGAAAACCGGCATATTTTTGTGTTGTAAGGTTTGCTAGCTCATGGATTATTTCGTGACGGTGAGATCTGGAAATTTCAGACTTTTCAAAACATTTTTGAACCTTTTTTGAACACTGCTCACAACCAGTGTAATAATATCTGATAGATTATTCATTTTCGAATAAAATCGCCGAGATTTCTCATGTCTTGATTTTCAGAGTGACAAACCCGACCTAAAAAAAGAGTGGTTGTATGCAGAGCCGGGCTTTCGATTTTCTTAAGTCTTGTCTCGAAAAGACATTTAAACGAGGAAAAGGCTTACGTCATGAGTTTTTACGCACAATTCGTTATTTATTCGATTTCGTTTCAAAATCATCTTACCAGCGAATTGTCCGCTATTTATTTACGTGAAACTCGGACAAAAATAACACCTACATTTCCAATATGCACGTTTGAAGTTTTAAACAGAGAAAACGAAAAAATAAATAAAATTCTGTTTCTTCGAGAGAAATTCAAAAATTTGTCGGAACTTAGGCCACGCCTTTTCCCTCTCTCTAAAACACACACTCTCTCGCTTCGTTTCATTTTTTGGATATTTTATCGAAATTTTTGAGGTTCCCCGGTTTCCCCGGAATATTTTCAATGAAACGGAGCATTAAAAAATTAACTAAAGCAAAAGAAATTTATTTCAGTCTTTTTCAGTGAAATCAACTGAAAATACAATTAAGGAGACTGTTTTTCAATATTCGTAGGACTTCTCGGGCCCCGGAAACAACTGTAAGTTTCTTTTTATTCTAAGTAAGCGAGCTTACAGCCTTTCTCATTAATTTCCATCGTTTTTAGATCTTTCCCATTATAAAATACCAGAAGGTCGCCGCCGGCTTCGCCGTCGTCATCCTTCTGGGTGTGTCGAGATAGGGCGATTCTTTTTTGTGAAAAAAAAACATCTGAAGTCGCAGAAAAAACTTACGACCTCCGCTTCGAAAACTGTGAGAAATGGTGAAAACTGAAATGTTTCTCTCTTATAATCCGGACGTTTTTAGTTTTTTTTTTCTTCTTTTTTGATTTGTTAATGATATTGCATCGACCTCTTGAAGTGAGAAGAAGTTAGAAAAGTTTAGCTCTTTGATGAGGTAGAATGTAATTCTTTGAAAATCATCAATCGATGAAAAAACAATACTGAAAAATATGAATTTTTCATTGAAACGCCCAGAAAAAATTCCAAATTTCATGAAAATGGAAATATTTGGAAGTTTGTTTTCCAAAAGCTAAATCTTTCGGTGAAAAACCATATCACTTTTTGTAGAATTATATCTAGAAAAACAAAAATCTGAAAATTTTATTTAAAAAAAATCTATTTTTATCCGAGGACTTTGACTGGTGTTTTGTTTTGAATTTTGTTGGAATGTTTTTCTGGTTTATAAAAATTCGAATTTTGAGATTAGTTTCTCTGAAAATACATTAAAATTTCAAAAGTTTCTAGGGTGCTTCAAAATTGATGAATCTTATCTAAATTTTGGTAAAAGACGTGTTAATGCAGTGCTAATTGATCTCCAAAATTACGAAAACATTTGAGAAATACATGTTTTGCTCTCTCTAGCCACTTGGTCAAACTCAATGTCACGAAAATCGCTTATCTCAAAATTTTTTGGAGATCAATTAGCATTGCATTAACACGTCTTTCACCAAAATTTGAAGTAGATTTATCAACTTTAAAACCACCTAGAAACTTTAGAAATTTCACTGTATTTTCAGAGAAAATAATTTTGAAAATCGAAAAAAATTTTATTCGTTTAATCTTTTAGGGATACGTTTTTACCGAGCCAGAAGAAAATCTTAGCATTGAAAAACATGAGCCACTCCCGAATAAAAAGGCTTGTTTTTTCAAAAATGAAAAAAAAATTTGTTTTTTTTCTAGATGTAGTTCTACAAAAACTGGAGCACATTGCTGAAATCTTTAGGCACAACTGTGCAAAATATGGGCCCATTTTGAGCTGAGTTATAACAATTTAACCAACCGTATATAAACTTTTGCTGGATACTGTACATCCACCGTACCCAAAAAATTACTATAGAATCCATTTTTAGATCCTCACATTTTTCTAATAGTAGCAATAATTCAATTAGAAAAAATGCTAAAAAGCGACAACACATCTGATTTTATAGAGGTCACGTTTTGGATTTTTAAACGTTTTGGAACCTTTTTTTCAATGTAAAAAAGTTTATTTTCACACCGCGCATCTCAGTGAAGCTATGCACTATTCCTTAAAAATAGTTGGAGAAAAGAAAAAAGTAAAACGTTCTGTCCAGATCCGAGAATTTTATATTGGTTTAGAGCTGACTTATTAATGCGAACATACATTTTTTCAAAAAGCAACTTTCCAATTAGTATATAGGTAAGATGTATCCCCAATTTCCTAGCTCATGGGCAACTTTTATGTCAATCTTAGTTTTGAGCTTATTTTTGCCTTGGTTTTTGATTTATAAGTTTACGTAATAAGCCTAGTTCGATAACACGAAAACTACCATGTGCTAAATATTATTGCTCAGTGAAATATCCCAATAAACGCTCCATTTGGAATCAACTATCAATTCAAAATTTTCAGGCATTAGCATAGGAAATTTTTTCAGTGTCTAGTTCTCTTCAGGTAATAACTTCTGGTATTCCTGCCATATTCTTAATTTTACATAGTTAAAATTTACCTCCATCTCTTTTTCTTTAAAATGAAACGACAGATGGGCATGATGGTCCGAAAAGGTAAGTCAATATTATTTAGCACATAAAAGTTTAACATCTTTGTTTTTAGAAGTCAACAACAATGTCAAATTTCGATTTTTCGACTTTCGCCATCTGTTCGACAACAAAACGATTGATAGTGAACCTTATGATTTCTCCCGAAAACAAACGACACGGATACGATAGAATTCTTCAAAATTACAAGTTTTTGTGAGAGACTTTGACTTCAATCAACCTGGGATTCTCGAATGGGCAAAAGTTCATGCCGAACTTCGCCGTAGCATTGGTCGAATTTTGTAGGTTGCTTTTTTTTTAACTAAAAATTGTAGAATATGTGCGGTTCACTTGAACATCAAAAAACAAAAATATATGGGAATACCCAATTTCAAAAAATCCTACCTCATGAATAAAATACAATAAGTTTCCCCAAGTTTCCCTAATATTCTTTAAAAAAAACTTCGAGAACTACATAGACAGACTCAAAATTACTCCCAAGTTAGACAAAAAGCATCAATATTCCCACCCAATTGTCTATAAAGGTGGTTCACCAATTTTCTCACGCAAAAATAGTCAAAATTTTATTTCGAGCTAGATTGGTGCGACTCAGAAGATTTTTCTATTGTCCATTTCAACTTTCTATTCCTTTCGCTGCGAGATATTTTGATCTACAAGTGTCTGATTCTCTTAGCTTCTCTCACTATTTCGTCTGGTAGATCAAAAAATCTCTTTTTGCGAAGGGAATATAAAATCGAAATGGACAATAAGTGAAGCCGCAACAATTATATTTCTAGAAAAACGAAGTATAATGCTTTTCCAGGAAGTTCCAGCAACGAAAAAACTCTTCCGAGAGAACTTCAAATAAAAAATATGAAGCTAGAGAAATGTATTTCAGTAACTTCTAGTGGTGCTAGCTGAAAATAAAAATAACAAACACCTTGTAAAGCTTTCTATTAGCCGTATGAATGTTTTTCAACATAAATGATGAAATTCTAGTGCATTTCTTTCTATAAAATAGTGTTATATGTGCTTCTCATCAAAAGTAGGACCGGATTATTTTAGTTTAGTTTTAAACTTCAAGCACTATTTCAGATATTCATGCTCACAGGGAATTTAGTAAAAAACAAGTTTTTATGTCAAAACATGCAACAAGTGTAAGAAAGCTACCAAAAGGTGCTTGTAGACAAATTTTGTTTGCCCTTTCAGCCTAAGAAAATAAAATTGTGAGAATCTAGCTAGAAAAGCACTCTGAAAATTAGCCTTACCGCCAACTAGGAGCCAATTTTTGAATACTGACAAAGAAAGGACTTCTTCGGCTCAAAAAATTCAGAAATAGCATATCTCAAATTTTTTTGTGAGGATCTGAAGTATTCATTTTGAAATTAAGATAGTATTTCACATTAGCCAACTCATATTATCTCAAATGCAATTATCTAAATCTCTTGCATTGGGCAGAAAAACCCACATTTCACCTGTTGTATTCCGAATTTAAAACTTTTTAAATAAGCGGTAAAATGGTTTTGACCCAATAATTTGAAACCCAACTAGACTCCGTATCACAATCAGTTTTGATTATACCTGACCCACTCAACCCTTTTGATATAGCCTGAGTCGTGTATAAACACGATCGTTTGTGCTTTTAGCTCTCTTTACTTACTATCTTGATTAGATTCTAAACCTAAAAAATTATTTCAGTTCATTATTTCAGCTTTGAAAATCTAAAATAACTGGAAATCAATAAAAAATTAGAAACTATTTTTTGAAATTTATGACTATCGCATAACTCTAAATTTGCAGGTTCATTTTTTTCCGTTTTGACGTGAGTGAAAGAGGCGGGTCAAAGTTGAGTTCAGATTCGACTCTGGTCTTGATGATTTGGGTCGATCCAGAACCTGGTCGGGTTCATGTTCGATATTCTATGATATGTTCTTGGAATTTAAAATTTCGAATTTTTTCAAACTTTGTTTTCGATATTGTATAATTTTCAGTTTGTATTTTTTTTTGTTCGACGTATCATCATAATTGGAAAAGGTAAGTGAGCACATAAAAGATGCTCAATTTTTTGTTTTCTTTGTTGTTTATTTTTTTGTGCAAAAAGCGGCGGTATCCTATGATTTTTGTGATTTTTTAAAACTCAGCGTTATTAGGTAACTGTAGCTGATTTTAAACGCGTCGTAGTTTCTTATCTTGGGTTTTTTGAAACTACAGTCGGTAATGGATCTGTCTGTGTTCCATATCTACTGCATAATTCACCTTCTCTTTGTATAGTTTAGTCAGTCCTTTAAGTTAAGATCCCTCATAATCAGGCACAAACTATGCGAAGAGTTGACCTTTTCACCCGCTCTCGCTCTATTTTTTTCAGTCTTCTTTAAGCATATAACTATAGTTTGAATCCAGCAGAAACACCTGAAATTCATACTTACGTTTTCATTGTATTTTGTGATTTTCAATTTTTAAACCGGTTTGAAAATTTAAGTGAGCACGTAGAAGATGCTCTATTTTTTGTTTTTTTCGCCTTTTCTGCTCACAAGGGAGGTTCGTGAGCTGTTACTTTCAACTTTTTCTCAAAATTTGTACACTTATGTAGTTCGACCTCCTGATCATCGTGGTACATTTTTTATTCGCCGGAAATTTTTGTGAATAAAGTTATGAAAGATTAAAGTTATTTCATGACCATTTTCTGAAGAAAAAATGAGTCATTTACCTTTGAAAAATGAGCACGTGAATACAAATTCATTTATTTACTGTGCTGCCCTTATTTTATAACAGTTATGAATTGTAATGGGAAAATGTCTAAAAAATCATAACTTTTTACACAAAAATTTCCGGTGGATAAAAACTATACCACGATGATCAGGAGGTCAAACTCTATAAGTGTACAAATTTTAAGAAAAAGTTGAAAGTAACAGCTCGCGAACCTCCCTTGTCAGATGTTTCTACATGAAGTACTACTGTATACGAGAAAATAGAACACATTTGGAAATGAGTTAGGCCAAATTCGTTTTTCGAAGAATCCGAATTCGGAAGTCGGATTTATGCAAATTAAAGGAGTGCATGTTAACGATGAGCCGACAGGCGTCAATTGTGGAGCATCGGACTGAACATGTAAAATCTAATTCCAACTACCGAATTTCTATTTCCTGAAGTCGGAATCAGATTTTTTATTTTGGGAGATTTTTTATTCCGAAAGTTGGAATTTTGCCCTTTTTATTGCATAGTTCACCTTCTATTTTTCTAGTTTCAGTTACATAAGCTCAATATATGACCCATAAAATAATTATACAAAGAGTTCACTTTTTCACACTTTATAATTTCTGCTGAAAATTTTTTTAGCCCAGTGTGGAAGTTTTCAATAGAAATTTTATAAAATGCATCTGCTTTATTCTTACGATTTTTTTTAGTTTTTGATGTTCAACTTTCCTGCTAGTTCGTTAAAGTAAGTGAGCACATAGAAGATGCTCAAGTTTTTATCTTTGTTTTATTGAATTTAACGAAAAAATTTTCTTCAATTGATCATCCATTTTCTATCACGGGTAGAAAAAAAAATTTATAAACTATTTTAGGAGAACCAGTTTTTATGTAATAGTAGGTTATGTTCCAAATTTATGGCAGGGTTTCAGTGGTAAATGATATTTATCAGCTTTCGGTCTTGCTCAGGATCACTATAGATTGTTCGAAATGCACCAACCGAATAAAAAACAAGAGACACTATTTTTGCTAGTTCTGGGAATTTTCAACTGTATGAACGAAGATATAATGGATGTGTACATGAGGGCGATTCGACTAAAGTTTGCATTACAGCTGGAAGAACAATTTCTCCTAGTTTTGAAAAGAGCCAAGAAGATTTCATATGAAAGTTAGGAAAAATTTAGCAGTCAAACACCTAAGTTTTTCGTATACAAGTTTTAGTAAATGGCTCTGGAAAATAACTTCTGGAAACCTTAAATATCACAAACGAAGAATATACCGAATTTTTGTCTACAGTAATCCTCCAAAAGCAAAATTGGGCGTAGATTTCCCAGTGATAAAAATATCACAAAAGAAAAATACGCCTTATTTTGCTCTCAGAACATCTCTACAGTAATCCTACATGTATTCTGGATCCCAAAAGAGATTCTCTTTAGGGAAATTCCATTCAGGACCCAAAATACATGTAGGATTACTGTAGATTCCAAAAGCAAAATTGGGCGTAGATTTCCCAGTGATAAAAATATCACAAAAGAAAAATACGCCTTATTTTGCTCTCAGAACATCTCTACAGTAATCCTACATGTATTCTGGATCCCAAAAGAGATTCTCTTTAGGGAAATTCCATTCAGGACCCAAAATACATGTAGGATTACTGTAGATTCCAAAAGCAAAATTGGGCGTAGATTTCCCAGTGATAAAAATATCACAAAAGAAAAATACGCCTTATTTTGCTCTCAGAACATCTCTACAGTAATCCTACATGTATTCTGGATCCCAAAAGAGATTCTCTTTAGGAAAATTCCATTCAGGACCCAAAATACATGTAGGATTACTGTAGATTCCGAAAGCAAAATTGGGCGTAGATTTCCCAGTGATAAAAATATCACAAAAGAAAAATACGCCTTATTTTGTTCTCAGAACATCTCTACAGTAATCCTACATGTATTCTGGATCCCAAAAGAGATTCTCTTTTTTTTTGACATATAATAAATAACCGATTTACTAGATCCATTTATCACTTAAAAATGACCTACGATAAGAGTAATTCGATGTTTTGAAGCGGTTAAGTAGATCAAATCCAGCTTCGAATAACATTTTTTAGTTCAGAATTTTATGCTGAATTTATTTAGCCAGTTCAATTTGACATATAATCAATAGCCGATTTACTAGACCAATTTATCACTTAAAAATGACCTACGATAAGAGTAATTCGATGTTTTGAAGCGGTTAAGTAGATCAAATCCAGCTTCGAATAACATTTTTTAGTTCAGAATTTCATGCTGAATTTATTTAGCCAGTTCAATTTGACATATAATCAATAGCTGATTTACTAGACCCATTTATCACTTAAAAATGACCAATATTAACAGTAATTCGATGTTTTGAAGCGGTTAAGTAGATCAAATCCAGCTTCGAATAACAATTTTTAGCTCAGAGTTTTATGCTGAATTTATTTAACCAGTTCAATTTGACATTCATTCACTAACCGATTTACTAGACCTATTTATCACTTAAAAATGACCAATATTAACAGTAATTCGATGTTTTGAAGCGGTTAAGTAGATCAAATCCAG
>LR550149.1:0-27140 GCA_900536415.3 Caenorhabditis sp. 38 MB-2015
GATAAGTTGAGATTTGTTGTTGTATTTTTCCCCTAGTTTAGGTCCCAGTAGTTAAGTTTGTATTTTATTTAGGTTAACTTCCCCGTGTCGCCGAGACGGCTTCTTTTCCGGAGGGGGTAGTAGCTATTCCCAAAGGTGATGAAGACTTCTCGACACACACAATGCGTCACTCCCCGCATCACTGACGTATAACGCGGTTTTGCTGACGCACACTAGGTTTTTTTTATTTTATTTTGAGAGAGAAACTTCTCCTGAAACTTGTTTTAAGTTTGTTTTCGTTTCCTTTTGTGTATTTGTTGTTTACACCGAATAAATTTGGTGTTAATACTGGTGTTCGAGTGAGAAACTCATCGAAAGGTTTGAAATCAAGCCTAAATTGAATATTTATCGACAGTCTGCTCTTTGGTTGCCCAAAACGGGAACCATTACTGCTCAGTCTGGTTGAGCAAAACATAATTTGGTTCTGATCAATGAGCGTGGAACTGGAGATAAGACAGGCAAAAGGAATCGGAAGCATGATGAGAAATCTATGAACATTTCAAGTAAATCCAGAGTAGTCAGTATAGAAAATATACAAATTGGGTTTTCTGGAGCCTGTCGATTTTTTTCCTTGCTTTTAAAAAATCTGGACCCGGCACGGTATAAGACAAAACCTGAAATTTTATCGGTACCATATCAGTTCTCAAATATCTGTGCTTTAGGTCCCTTTGACTGTACTAGTGATATTTGTTTCTTTTTTGTTCATTGTTCTGCGAGAACATAAAGTTTACTGAACTTTGAACTCTGTGAACAGACTACATAGAAAGCCAAATCAAACGGTTTTTCTGTTCCATGGTCCATCAAACTCTGAGTGAACCTAAAATGTCGTATTACATATGTACATATGTTTCATAGATCATTTTCATGACCATTAATTAAGACAATTGTGCTGATCAAAGTTTGTACATCATTGACCACATTTGCAGACTTGTTGATAATTGTTTGATCTCGAGCGAGATCATATTTTCGTTCTTTTGGGAATGATGTTAGTAGCGATAGTCAAAAACAGAATCAAAATACATGCGAGCAGAAAAATGTGCAATTTCAGACAGAGTTTTTTCTTTTTATTTAGTAATCATAGTTTAAAAATGATTTAGTAATAATAGTTTAATTTATCAACATCGATTATTCATTCAAGCGGGATAAAAAATTAAGTGGTATATTAATAGATTAATTATTTCTGAAATCATCTTCGCAGTTCTCCACGGGATTTTCAGTCCAATCGTATTTACCAAGGATTCGGTGCTTGTGGTGATGAGAACAACATCAACGGATCAAAGCCCTCCAGAAACTAAGCTTGACTTCTGATATAAATGATTTTTTGAATAATTGTTCTTTCTGTTTATTTGGATAAAGAAGTAGATCGTTTCAATTTTGTTCGTCAAATTATATATTTTATAATTATCATATTGTGAAAAAAAAAACTTGTTTTGACTACGGTTTGTGAACATTTACGTCAAGTTGGGTGTTTGTGTGCAATCACCAAAAAAATTAGGAAAGTTTACGGCGTTTGAACGACTTTGAAAAATGTTGCTGTAACTTTAAAAGAAAAAATCTCCAACTGTCTGTGTGTCTTTAAGCACTCCGATATGGTAGAACCATAAGGAATCTTTCACAAAACATTATACATCTAGAAAAACGGATACTGATTTTCTCCCCATTTTTATGCAACGACACATCCTAATTGTTCGTTGTTTTGCCATTTTGCCATATTTGGAGTATACAATTTGTTGTTACTAATGAGAATCTTTTTTTTTGTTAGTATACATAGTTCTATTCATTCGCAAGAATGATATATAATATAGATTGGGATGATGCACCAGGATTTGCTGGTAAGATCTTAGCTAGTATTTCGATTTTTCTGAATTCAATCCTCACTTTTCTAATACTCACACGATCTCCGAAAGAGCTTGGATCTTATAAATATTTGATGATAATCATGTCACAGTTTGAAATTTTTTTCTCAATTTTTCACGTTCTTGTCAATCCACTAGTTTATTCCAAAGCTTCAGCGTTTGCAGTGATGTCTTATTCGAAATACGAGTTTATTCCAAAACCCTTATCCCTAACATTTCTTTGTGTTCTATGTGGGTTATTTGGTTTTCTAATGGGCATGTTTGCATTACATTATATTTATAGATATCTAGTAGCTTCTGGGTGAGTAAATTTTGTATTCAAACAACAACATTTTTTTGTATTGCAGTTCTGAGTATTTGAAAACATTTCAAAAAAGAGGAATTTTAGTCTGGATGATGGTCCCTATTGGATACGGTTCTGTATGGGGACTAATATGTTACTTCCCTCTAGAAGCATCGGATAATATGAACAACCTTATAAGAAATGATGTTTTACTTTCTTTCAACTTGAAAATCGATGAGATAGTTTACATTGGTCCATACTTCTATCAAAAACAATCCGATGGAAGTGTTCAAACAGATCTTCCTTCATTAGTTGGAATACTAGTTCTATGTTTCATCATCACTTCCTCTGTATCAGCTATAGTTTACTTCGGTATTAGATGTTATCTTAAGCTCAGAACCTTTGTAATCACTGATGATCGACGATCTCAAAAATCTAATCGCCTTCAATCTCAATTATTCTACGCTCTGATTACTCAAACCTTGATCCCTATCATTTTGATGCATCTACCTGGAATGACGTTGTTCACATCAGCACTATTTGAAACTGAAATCGGACAACTTCCGGGAATAACAGCGATAACAATATCGATTTTCCCAGCATTAGATCCCCTTCCAACAATGTTCATCATCAAAAGTTATCGATGTGCAATTACAGGTGAGAAAAATCTACTTGTGAACAGGATAGATGTGAAATACGTTTAAAAAAATTTCAGGTTGGCTGAACTGCAAGAAAATATTACTTTTGAGAAAATGAACGCCAAATATTTACGCGAGAGAACATAATACTGGGTAACCGAATATAAATATTTTTACGATGACTACAAAAACATTTTTCGAGAATTAGTTTTGATTTTATATTTCGAATTCATTGAAAAACAACAACATCCAACATGATTCTTTCTGTTGGTCACTTTGTTTGTGGACAAGAAGACACCAACAACGACCTTATCACCCTAAACAATTCTGTCGAGAATGGTTCCAAGGAGATGGAATGATTCGCAGAAAGAACTTGCCAATTGGATACAATCCATAAGATTTGTCTTTTTAAATGTATTAGCTACTATAAATTGATTTCGAGTTTAAAAAAAATTCTTGTTTTTTTTTTTGATGGACTACTGTAAGAAGCACAGTATATTGCTGTTAAAGAGCGACTGCGCTTTCACTACAAGTTTTG
Source organism: Caenorhabditis sp. 38 MB-2015 (assembly GCA_900536415.3). Lineage (NCBI taxonomy): Eukaryota > Metazoa > Nematoda > Chromadorea > Rhabditida > Rhabditidae > Caenorhabditis > Caenorhabditis quiockensis. The sequence goes on from LR550149.1 coordinate 3,355, forward strand.
CTTATCCTTTTCATTTCATTTATTTGATCATCAATCCGTATGAGAAAAAAATTGACGGTTAGCGTGGACGTGCCAGTAAAAAACGGGAACCATAGAAAAAGACACCTTAGTCACCACAGGAAAACGTGCTCTACCGCACACACGTTCTTCGGAGAAAAAAAAACGTTCTGTGCATACACACAAACAGAAAAATTAAAATCACGCAAAAACGCACACCTCTTTTGGAAGTGAAAATGCAGTCGACCTTTAATCAATTTCTCGGTGCGACAAACGGTGGTATTGTATTGAGAGCACATCAGAGCAACTATGTCAAAACTATATTTTCGAGTTTCTGATTGAGTAGAATTTCTTCGAGTCTAAGGTGACATATATGAATTTAAGGGTTTCGAACCCGAGACACTTAATGTAGTTGCTCTTGCACCAAAAAAATGGGTAATACGTTTGATCGCAAAGTACTATATGAAAAAAGCCCATTCTTTGGTACTGTTCTTTTCACGCCTAATGAGCCATATACTAGATTGTGAATTACGCTCTAAACCTTGCGTAGTTCAGGCATGCGTATGTAGTACACGCACTGCACTAACAATACCTCCGTACCGTACTCAAGAAAGACTGTTAAACCTGGCTGCTACGTTAGTCCTTTCAGATGGAATCTCCATCCAGTAAACTTCAAAATTAGATCGGTTACCCGCGCTCCACTACACACGTTTGGACTTTGAGTCGTTCTGACACGGCTCAAAAAAAAACGGGCCACGCCAGTTTTTTGCGTCTCGTACACTCGCATTTCGCGTTGGTTTGATAGGTCTTTCGTCTTTTTTTGCGAAAGACCTATCGACAACAAACAAACTGAAAAAAAGAGCAACAACAATTATAGGCAAGAATGGCGGACTGGCGGTGAAGAGAAGCGGTGAATCTGAAAAATAGATTTTTGAAACGAGACGCCACGGTAAAATATTTTCAGTAATATTTGGACATAGCTTTTGTAGGCTCCCAGAAAATTCCAAAGTTCTTGAAATAACTTCAGACTTTTAGAAAATTTCCAGGAAAAACGGATCTATTTGTTTGTTGAATATTTCAGAAGGAAAGAGAGAGATAGAGATTTACAGAAAGAGAACAGCTTAAATTTTCAGTAAAATTTTTGAATTATTTTTCCGATTTTTTGAACCACTTTAAGAAAAACATCTTCCATTTTTAGCAAAATTTGAACATAGCTTCCGCAAGCTCCCAGAAGATTCTAAAAATTCCAAAGCATTTTCAGATTTTCAGAAGTTCCGGGAAACCCGATGCTACTTTTTTGTGAAAATTTTGAGCCAAGAAGGATAGAGATTCAGAGTCTGAATTTCCCGGAACAGTCTGAATTCCCGGTAAATTTTTTGAATTAAAATTTTTTCTAATTTTTTGAAACGGTTGAAGAGAAAATATTTTATATTCCTAGCAAAATTTGAATATATATTTCGCAGGCTGCTAGAAAACTCTAAAAAATCTCAAAACGTTTTCAGATTTTTAGAAGATTCAAAAAATACGGAGCTATACTTTTTTGGAACATTCAGACGATGAGAGAAAGAGAACAGCATGAATTTTCAGTTAAATTTTTGATTTACAAAATATCTTCTATTTCTAGCAAAATTTGGGCATAGCTTCCGCAGGCTCCCAGAAAATTCCAAAAATCTTAAAATAATTTAAGATTTTTAGGAAAGTCCCAGGAAATACGGAGCTATTTTTGTTGAATATTTCGGACGAAAAGAGAGATAGAGTGAAGCAGAGAATCAAACTTACATTCTCATCTGATTCCCAGTTTTCCTTTCGCCTATCTTGCGGATGATTTTGACCGAGTTCAAAGATGTCACATCCTCCATTAAGCTTCAAATGTTTTACTAGCCTTCGAATCGGATTGTGTCTGAAATTAAATGTGATTTATTGACGGCTATGTGGAAAAATTACGGTTTTGCGAGGAAAATGAGGATTTCTTGATCAGAACATCGAAGATCGAGTTGAAACTGTGAAAGAAATATTTTTGGTGTTTTAAAAGCTAGAACTTTTCGATTTTCAGCTTTGTAAAGCCTAAATTTAGTTGAGTAAATGCACTCTTGAAAAAAAAAACGAAACACAATTCATATTTTCCGAGTGAACTACACAAGTTGCAAAACTTCGGCCACGACCATGCGAAAATATTTTTTGGTAAAACGAAAAAAAGATTTTCTGGGAGGAAAAACTAAGAAAAATCCATACTTCCAAGCTAGGATGTCGGCCACTAAAGCTTCTCCAATTTTCTGGTCGTGGCAAGACTTTCCCTTTATTTATAGAAAACTTTACGAAAAAAATACTCACCTTTGATTAGCTATTCAATGAAGTCGTTGGTAGGGAGTGGGGCCTGTCGGAAGATTGCCTTGAAGTCGACATGAGCGGTTCGTTGGTGGCTTGTGCTTGACGTCGCAGTTGATGCGCTGAAAATCATATGATACTGGAGTTAAATAGATTTCTTGACGTGAGGACTAGAACAGAAAACTATGTTTCAAATTTAAAACGAGAAGCAATTAATTATCTCCGTGGGAAATACACAATTTGCAAATCTTCGGCCAAAATCATGCAAAATGTTGTTTGTGTGGAAAAATCTTGTCACATAACCTAAAACTTATATTTTGAAGCTACGATTTCTTTCACTAAATGTTTACAAAATTCTGATCGTGGTATGAATCTTGTTTTTTGAAAGGACACTTTATAAATAAAAACACTTACATTTGATCACCGATTCGGTGAAGTTATCAGGTTAGAGTGAAACTGGTCGGAAAATTGTCTTGAATTTCATGTGCGGTTCGGTGGCAGTTTGTGACATTAGAGACGGCGATGGTGGAGCGATTGGCGTGCTGAAAACAGATGATAATAGATTTCAAGAGTATGGATAGTTACACTCTTGTGAAACCAACTGGAGTTGCCTTGCGTGCTGGAAATTCGAGAAGTTACGCGGTTTCTTGTCTTCTGGCACGTTTGTGTTGTTGATCCAGTTGAATCCGTTTTTTCTGGAACAAAAATGGTGTTTAAAATGTCAAGTTTCAAGTTATGGGATTATGATAAGTTTTCAAGTTTCTCTTCCAAAAATAAAATGTTTTTCAAAGTCTAAAAAGGTCAACCCAATCAACTCTTTTTGTAGAAACTGTGCAAATCCGAATGTCTTACTTCCCTCAAACGCTTTCTGGTCCATTCCAAAAGGAACTTAATCCCCACCCAAAGGATGGAGTCGGAGATAACTCTGGCAGACGGTACTCGCTAAAGAAGTATGACGCACATTTTCTACTGAATTGGTGAGATTACCCAGGTGGTTTTGATGAGAAAGGGCCCGAAAAGAAAAGAAAACTTATCTTTAAAAAGTAGTTCGTTTCGGTCGGAAGAATATTTCACGTTGCTCGAGCAGTTTTCGATGAAGTTTCTGAAAAACAAATCATCAAAATATGAAAATTAACAACAAAAAAAACGAGTAAAACGTGGAAACGCAATAAAAAATACACATTTTACGTTTTTTGATTTGAAACCCTTTGAAAAAATACACTAGGTTATCGAGAAACATTCTAAAAATTGCCAACATAGCCACCTCACACCTCCAAAAAAAATGATGACAAAACAAAAAATCGAAAGAAACAAGAATATTTCCGAAAAACCAAAACTCGCGGGTAGATCAAAAAATGAAAAACTTTTGAAATTTGGGTACGTCGCGGTGTCGAAACGTCGCGGTGTCGAAACGTCCGGTGGCGAAACGTCGCGGTGTCGAAACGTCCGGTGGCGAAATGTCGCGGAGGCAATTAAACTTTCTACTCATTTGTAAATTGAAAAATAGTTTTAACGAAAAAATAAAAATAAATTCTGCACTAAGCGAGACCACACGACAAACATGTGTGTGCCTTTGAAAAATTCTACGGTATATGCACACACAATGACGAAGTTTCACAGAGCAAAGAGGTTAGATAATTACTTTCATTCAAAGAATTCATGTAGGATTGTAAAACCGGCAACCACAACTTTAAAATTTCTGATTAATATCCAAAAATGGAAAATGAAAAACAATAAAAAGGGGCTACGCGCCCCTTTTATAGGGGCGCGTAGCCCCTTTTCTCATTTTTTGTCTGATCAATTTCCAAGAATGAAAAATGAAAAATAAAAAAAGGAGCTAAACTACCATTCAAAGAGCCTGGTGAAAGCTGTAACGAAGCAACGTAACACAGACTGTCAACAAACCAGCATCACGTTTTTCCTTCTCTGAATCTATTTATTACATAAAAGCTCTCTATGTTTTCCGATTGTTCAATTCCTTTGAAAATTCACTGACGATTATTTTGACTACTTTTACTTAAAAAAAATCTAAAATGGAATAGCATGATTTTATCCGTTTGTCTGGCGAAATATACTCCGGTTTATCAATCTTCCTCAACACTTTTCTCATTCTGCTCATTTTCACAAGCTCTCCAAGAGAGCTCGCATTCTTCGATTAAACAGTTCAATCAGAAATACTATAATGTTATTTCATTTTTGAACTTATCTTTTATTTTCTTGATAACCAATATAGACTGTACTTTCAAAAATACCAAAAAAAATTACTTTAAAAACAAAATAAAAAAATTCTTATAGGTTGACAAAAATGGGGTGGAAATCTTTGATCAACTTGTTTGAAACTGTCTCAGCGATCATCTCTATAATTCTGAATAGTATTCTGACATTATTGATTTTCACAAAATCACCAAAACAACTTGGATCATATAAATATTTTATGATATTTATTTATTTGTTCGAGATATTTTATTCGATCCTTGACGCAGTTATTTCTCCAGTATTCTTCTCGACAAAATCAGTTTTCATAGTCCTGTCTCATCATGATACTAACATTATACCTCACCAATTATCAATAGCACTTCTAACTGTATGGTGTGCTTGTCTGTCAATGGGTATATTTGTCTTACATTACATTTATAGATATTCAGTTGCATATGGGTTTGTTATATTTTCTGATATGTCATGAACAACATTTTTTAGTTCCAAGTTCTTGAAAACATTCCGTGGACATGGAATGGTACTTTGGTTACTAATTCCGGTTATTTATGGTGTTGTATGGGGGTCGATATCCTACTTCGTTGGAAAACCATCTGAAGCTATAAATGAGGCTGTGAGAGTCGACGTTTTGATGAACTTTGATTTGAATATTGGTGAAACAGTGTACCTTGGTATCTATTTTTATCGAAATGTGAAAGATGGAATTATTGAAACTGATGATTATGCTTGTTTCGCAATATTAGTCTTAAGTTTTATTATAATTTCCTCCTTACTGGCGATGACTTATTGTGGGTTGAAATGCTATCTGAAGATAAATAGTCTGATTCCATTAAATGATATGCAATCTCGGAGATTCAATCATTTTCAATCACAATTGTTCTACGCGTTGATAACAGAAACATTGATTCCTGTTATTTTGATGCATTTCCCTGCAATGATACTATTTATAACAACATTGATGGATAAAGGATTGGGAAGTATTACTGGGCTAATATCGATTACGATTTCTTTTCCCAGCATTGGATCCTCTCCCAACAATGTTTATTATAAGAAATTATCGAAACGCAGTGTTAGGTATGTTGCGAGTTTAATCAAAACTGGGGTCGTTTTTCAGGAATGATCAAGTTGATAGTTATTAAAGTTGGAAGGATGAAAAAGTCAAAACGCAGGTCAGAAAATGGTTTCAATGAAGTGGATGTAATATGAAAACTAAATGAATGAATTGTTTATTTTTGGTTAAGAAAAAAACGTGTAAATTTTTTGTGCATAAAGTTTTTACGCATAAAACAAAGTTCATCATTTTTTAAAAGTATTGTTATGCATTTTTAGACCCTTTGATAAATACCCTTTTCTCTATTTTGTATGCTCATTTGAAAATCAAAAACAGCGTGGTTTTTTCCAATTCGACGAGAACTCTCCTATTTAATTTGGTACCATAAATTGTGCTCTTAACTGAATCAATTTAGATGCCCCTTTTGAATTTTCAATCAAAGATTCACTCAAAATAGAATCACTTTTTTTTAATGAAAATATTTTTCTATATCAATTCAAATTATCTCGTATTCCTTTGATAATTACAATAGAATAAGCTCCTAGAATATTGAGACAAATATCACTTTCAATATTTTTTTTACATAAAACAGTATTGAAAAAATGGAGTGGAAGCGCTTGATACATAATTTTGAAGTAGCCTCAGCAATCATCTCTCTAATTCTCAATAGTATTCTGATATTACTAATCATCAAAAAGTCGCCTAAACAACTCGGATCCTATAAATATCTGATGATATTTATATCATTGTATGAGATTATTTATTCTATTCTTGATGTGATCGTCTCTCCCGTATTTTTCTCAACAGCCTCGGTTTTCATAATCATGTCTCATCAAGAAACCGAGTTCTTTTCTGATGAAGTAATATTATTTATGCTAACTACATGGTGTGGTTTATTTGGTTTGTCAATGGGAATATTTGCATTACATTTCATTTATAGATATTCAGTTACTTGTGGGTAAGTAAATCCAATTTGAAACTAACTTAACCAAATTGTATTTGTTTATAGTTCCAACTTCTTCAAAACATTTCAAGGATATGGTATGGCTTTGTGGTTTTTAATTCCAGCTGTGTATGGAGTTATATGGAGCTCAGTAGCCTACATATTCGGAAAGCCTTCTGAAATCATCAATGATGTTACAAAATTTGACGTGTTAACCTATTTGGATTGGGATATTCAAAAAACTGTCTATCTAGGAATATACTTTTATCGACGGATGATCGATGGAAGTGTTCAAATTGATGTTCCATCTTGTATCGCGATGATCATTTTTATTATAATCATATCCTCATCATTCTCGGCTATGACATTTTGTGGATTCAAATGTTACCGAAAGATAAACAGTTTGATAACAACCAACCATATGCGCTCTCGAAAGTTAATCGAACTTCAATCACAATTATTCTACGCATTGACAACGGGAACATTGATTCCTGTTATTTTGATGCATTTTCCTGCAATGTTATTACTTATAACAACACTGATGGATAATGGGTTAAGAAGTATAAGTGACTTAATAACAATTTCTATCGCTATATTCCCAGCTCTTGATCCTCTTCCAACCATGTTCATCATCAAAAACTATCGAAACGCAATCATAGGTGGGCTCCATTAATCAACAAAGATCACTTTTTTTTTGCAGGCATAGTTATATCAATTGCTAAAAAATTGCTCAAGTCTTAAACATCGGAATCCCAATTTTTTCTATAATTCTAGAATCTGTGAAGAAAAATTATCCAAAATTATCTCGTATTCCTTTGATAATTACAATAGAATAAATTCCTAGATAAACAGAGAAAAACATTACTTTCTTTATATAAAACAGCATTGAACAATGGAGTGGAAAACATTGATCAATACTTTTGAAGTTGTCTCAGCAATCATTTCTCTGATTCTCAATAGTATTCTGATATTACTAATCATCAAAAAGTCGCCTAAACAACTCGGATCCTATAAATATCTGATGATATTTATATCATTGTATGAGATTATTTATTCTATTCTTGATGTGATCGTCTCTCCCGTATTTTTCTCAACAGCCTCGGTTTTCATAATCATGTCTCATCAAGAAACCGAATTCTTTTCTGATGAAGTGATATTATTCATGCTAACCACATGGTGTGGTTTATTTGGTTTGTCAATGGGAATATTTGCATTACATTTTATTTATAGATATTCAGTTACTTGTGGGTAAGTGAATCCAGTATGGAACTAACTAAATTGTATTTATAGTTCAAACTTCTTCAAAACATTTCAAGGATATGGTATGGCTTTGTGGTTCCTAATTCCAGTTCTGTATGGACTTGTATGGGGCACAATTTCCTGTATTGTCGGAAAACCTTCTGAAGCTATTAATGACGTTTTGAAGTTTGACGTGTTAACCTATTTGAATTGGAATGTAGAAGAAGCTATTTATTTGGGTATATATTTTTATCAGAAAATGAATGATGGAAGTATTCAAATTGATGTTCCTTCTTGTGTTGCAATACTCGTTTTCATTTTCATCATATCCTCATCATTCTCAGCAATGGCTTTTTGTGGGTTCAGATGCTACCTTAAAATAAACAGTTTGATAATAACCAACGATATGCGATCAAAGAAGTTTAATCAACTTCAATCACAATTATTCTACGCATTGATAACTGAAACATTGATTCCTGTTATTTTGATGCATTTTCCTGCAATGTTATTACTTATAACAATACTGATGGATAATGGATTGAAAAGTACTAGTGACCTATTAACAATTACGATTGCTCTATTCCCAGCTCTAGATCCTCTTCCAACAATGTTCATCATTAACAACTATCGATACGCAATCTTAGGTAAGCACCATCAATTAATAAATCTCAAACTGTTTCGCAGGCATGGTGAAATCAACTGTCAGAATATTTCTCAAATCTTAAACATAACATCGAAATCCAGCGCGATGAGGCCCTATAATAGTTTTTCAGAAGATTTTCGATCGACAATTTTCACAGTTGTACGACTGAAAAATTTAATTGAAAAAAAATGCTGATATTTTATAAATAAAACAGTTCAACACTTTCAAAATGAGGGTCTTGAATGCAAACATTTGAAAGCGAAGTTCATCGAGCTGATCGGACAAGTATGATTTTTGACTTCATCATCCCTGAAACTGGTTATCATCATTATTCTGAAAGTCATGAAAACTCACCAATAATTGCACATCGATAATTCTTGATAATAAACATAGTTGGGAGAGGATCCAATGCTGGGAAAAACGCAATAGTGATTGTTAGGAGTCCACTCAACACTTCCAAGCCGCTATCTAATAATGTTGATACAAGAACGACCATTGCAGGAAAGTGCATCAAAATGATAGGGATCAATGTTTCAGCGACCAATGCGTAAAATAATTGAGATTGAAGTTGGTTGAATCTATGTGATCTCATACTTTCAATGTTCATCAAGCTGTTAATCTTTAGATAACACCTGAAACCACAGTACACCATTGCTAGAATGGACGATGTTATGATAACACATAGTATCACTGATGAAACACAAGAGGTTGAGTCAGTTTGAACACTTCCATCCGGTGGTTTTGATAAAAGTAGGGTCCGATATAAACGGTTTGATCAATATTCCAGTCCGAATATACTAGAACATCAAATCTTATCACATCATTTAATACCTCCGATGCGCTCAATGGATAATGAGAGATTAGCCCCCATACCTACTGCGTTGTTGTGTTTCAAAAAAAGTTGAAAATATCAGGTGATCATTTTTGTTCAGTAGATCTAACAAATGTGATTCTTGATTGAAACAATTCTGCAATCTCATTTTCATTATTTGAGAAATAGGCAATTTTTAATGCTCACTTATGATCGCACATCGATAGTTCTTTATTATAAACATAGTTGGAAGAGGATCAAGAGCTGGGAATATAGCGATAGAAATTGTTATTAAGTCACTTATACTTCTTAACCCATTATCCATCAGTGTTGTTATAAATAGTAACATTGCAGGAAAATGCATCAAAATATCAGGAATTAATGTTTCTGTTATCAATGCGTAGAATAATTGTGATTGAAGTTGATTGAATTTCTGCGATTGCATACCTTTAGTTTTCATCAAAGTGTTTATATTAAAATAACATTTAACACCGAAGTACATTATTGATAGGATGGACGATGTTATTATAACACAAAATATCACTGAAGATACACAGCTAGTCAAATCAGTTTGAATTGTTCCATCGGGTTGTTTGCGATAGAAGTAGGGTCCAATGTAAACAGTTTGATCAATATTCCAGTCCAAATATACTAGAACATCAAACCTTATCACATCATTTAATGCCTCCGATGCGCTCAATGGATAATGAGATATTAGTCCCCATACCAATCCATATGTAATTGGAATCATCAACCACAAAATTAAGCCATAACCGTCGAACGTTTTCAAATATTTTGAACTGGAAACTTGGTTTTATTTCAATGTCAGAGATTGAATTTTGATATACCCGCTAGAAACTAGAAATCTATAAATAAAATGTAATGCAAACATGCCCATAGAAAACCCGAAAAATCCGCAATATGTAGAAACTAACGCCAATGAAACTGATCTAGGAATGAAATCATACTTCAAAAGGGACATGACAACAAATATAGACCCAGTTGAAAAAACTACTGGTGAAATGATCATATCTAGTGAAGAATAAAGGATCTCGAAAAGAGCAATGAACATCATCAAATATTTATATGGTCCAAGTTGTTTTGGAGATTTTTTGAAGATCAGGAAAATCAGAATACTATTCAGAAAAATTGAGATGGCAGCAGCAATAGTTTCGAGTGAAGCGATGAAAAAATTCATATTTTTTAGTTAAAGTCGTTTTTGTTATTGCTATTGGAATAAAATTCTTTATTTTTAAGTTTTAAATTTCGTTTAAATATCAGAGGAATTACAGTTACCAGTGAATTGTTATATTTATCTCTCTTGCGTTGTGGTGTGCCGAAAAATAATAAAAAAATTCAGAAAATCTGTTGATCAAGTTTGTTGAGTAGATCTAACAAATGTGATTCTTGGTTAGGTTGACAAGAAATCAGACATGAATCACTTTCAATTGTTCTTGTTTTTCTAATATTTATTCGACTTTTTATGAATAGTATAGAACTGTATTGGAAAAAATACAAGAAAATCGTTGGTTTCTTCCATCTACAAGGGTCGCAAATGGCCACTTCATTTTGATCGAGTAGATCTAGTGAATGTGATTTTTGATTTCACTATACCTGAAACATAACCATCAGTATTTTCAATACAATCAAGCCCTACCAATGATTGCATATCGATAGTTCTTTATTATGAACATAGTTGGTAGAGGATCTAATGCTGGAAAAAGAGCTATAGTAGTTGTTAAGCTTCTACTCATCATTTCCAATCCACCAATGTTGTTATAAACATCACTGTGGCAGGAAAATGCATTAAAATGATTGGGATCAATATTTCAGCGACCAATGCGTAAAGTAATTGGGATTGAAGTTGATTGAATCTCTGTGATTTCATATTGTTAGTTGTTATCAAGCTGGTAATTTTTAGATAACATCTGAAACCACAATACGCCATTGCGAGAATTGAAGAGGATATTATGAAGCATCACTAAAGAAATACAAGAAGTTAAATCAGTTTTCACACTTCCATCAGGTTGTTTTTGATAAAAGTAGGGTCCAATGTAAACAGTTTGATCAATATTCCAGTCCAAATATACTAGAACATCAAACCTTATCACATCATTTAATGCCTCCGATGCGCTCAATGGATAATGAGATATTAGTCCCCATACCAATCCATACGTAACAGGAATCATCAACCAGGAAAGGAACCCATATCTGTTGAAGGTTTTCAAGTATTTTGAACTGGAAATATGATTTTTGTGAAATCTAGAGGGAACATTTGACAAACCCGCTGGAAACCAGGAATCTATAGATGAAATGTAACGCAAACATGCCCATTGAGAATCCGAAGAATCCACAATACGTAGATACCAACACATGTGAAACCGATCTGGGAACAAAATCATACTTTAAAAGGGACATAACAACAAATATAGATCCAGTTGAGAAAATGACTGGAGAAATGATGATATCCAGAATAGAGTAGACGATTTCAAATATAGCTATGAACATCATCAAATACTTGTATGATCCGAGTTGTTTTGGAGATTTTTTGAGGATCAGCAGAATCAGAATACTATTCAGAAAAATCGATAAAAAGGCTGCTATTATTTCAAATGAATCTATCGAAAAATTCATGTTTGGTTGTGTTTGTTATTGAGATAGATGTAGAATGCCCTATCTCTAAATTCTCAGTTTCATTGTATTATCAAAGGAATTACAATTTTGTTATTTGTTATTCAGTTTTCTATAAACATGAATTTTGATATATGTGACTGTCGTTTGCCACGTGTATCATATTGAATCACGAATTCTCTAAGGATGACAGAAAAGTAATATTGAAATATTTACAAGGGAGATGAAATTAGGTATTATCGGAACATGGAATAAGACATTGAAAAAAGACGAAAAAAGTCAGAGAACCAATAAAAACATTCGACCAATACCTTTTCCTTGATTATTCAAAACTACAGAGATAAAACCAGCGAAGCGCTAAAGAGACGGTAGAGAAGTAGTAGGACGGCTAGCCGATGGCCACACACAAAACATAACACGCAGCCAAACGTCTCAAATGTCGGCTACTAGCCTAAAAAATCTCCCCTGATTTTTGGCGATCAACCAAATTTAATGGGTCAAGTTCGCTCCATAGCAAAACTATAATTCATTTAAGTTTTTTATACGATTGGGAATGACAAAGGTTGGTTAACATTCAGTTTTCGTTATGGTCAAATGAACTCAAACTTTAACATGAACCACTTTTAATTGTTCTTGTTTTTCTAATATTAATTTGACTTTTTATGAATTTTGAAAAATTGTAATTGACTACGATTTTAATGCCGGGTTATTTGAAAAAAATACAGGAAAATCGTTGGCCGCCAATGACCACTGGTTTTCCAGTAAACAAAATTTAATCAAGAATTTTCTGCCACCCCAACAGCAATATCCGTTTTTTTACGTTTTGTTTATATCGAAGTTTATGTGACTTCTTTTTATAGAAACATTGTATTGATTTTTCTTCATTTGTAATTGTTGGTTTGAAAACAGCGAAAAAATCTAGTAAAGTTGTTTTGAAAACTTGCAGTTTTTACTATAGTCACACTTTTTTGTTCCGTTTTTGATTTTTTTTTTTGCAAATTTGAAAGATAAATTTTAGGTTAAAACATCTAGATGTAGAGTGAAACCAAAAATATAAATAATAATTTCCAATTTATTTTTTTCTCAACTTTAATGTCCGATGTCTTATCCTATTTATACGTTTTCTATTTACACAAAATTTTTTGTAGAATCTCGACTAGTTTTTCAATTTTTTTAAAAATTTGTGTTCTTAATTTATAGGTTTATTCTTTTGCATCAAAATTTTCAGAACTTTTTCCAATCGTAATGTTTTTTTCAGAGTTTTTTTTTTGTTTTTAAGTTCTGAAGTGGATGGCTCATCTGATATCCAATAACACCTGATTTTTATTTTTATTTTCAGCACAAATGGATTGGTGTAAAATAATCGAATTCGTTGGCAAACTGTCAGCCTGCTTCTCTTTATATCTAAACATGTTACTCATTGTTCTAATACTTACACGTTCTCCAAAAGAACTTGGATCTTACAAATGTTTGATGATAATCATGGCACAATTTGAAATAATATTCTCAATTGTCGACGTCATTGTCTGCCCTTTATTATTTTCAAAAGGCTCTATACTCGTGGTGATGTCTCCTTCGAAATTTGACCTGATATCCAAACCAACGTTAGTGATATTCACTGCAATCCTATGCGGTGTATTTGGATTTCTGATGGGCATGTTTGCCTTACACTACATTTATCGATATCTAGTAGCTTCTGGGTACAATAATTTTTTTTAGAAAAGTTGTTACAATTTTCTTACAGTTCTAAGCATTTGAGGACATTTCATGGATATGGGATGTTAGATTGGTTGATGATACCTTCTACCTATGGATTAGTATGGGGATTAATTTCTTATTTTCCATTAGAATCTTCTGAACAAATCAGTGATATAATTAGAGCTGATGTTTTGTCTCGATTAGACTTGAATATAGACCAAACCGCCTATCTAGGTCCCTATTTCTATCAAAAACAACCTGATGGAAGTGTTCAATTTGATATCCCCTCTCTTGTTTCAGTAATAATCTTATGTATTATTATAACCTCCTCCATTTCGGCAATGGTATATTTTGGACTAAAATGTTACCTTAAACTTGAGAAATTGTTACCATCCGATGATAATCATTCACGAAAATTCAACAGACTTCAATCACAGTTATTCTACGCTTTGATAACTCAAACATTGATTCCTATTATTTTAATGCACTTCCCTGTTATGATACTTTTTGTCTCAACATTATTGGAGAATGGTTTAGGTACTCTTACTGAAATAACAGCGATAACCGTATCAATATTCCCAGTGTTTGATCCTTTACCAACCATGTTCATGATTGGCAATTATAGAAGGGCAGTTCTAGGTAAAGTGATTAGTTGAAAGTAACCTGGATCGGGATATTTTTTATAGAGTGTTTCAACAGCAATAGACAAGAACATCAAGAACAATAGATGACATATGCTTAAAAAAGGAACTCTCACTGAAGAGTTCAAATATATTTATTAATCTTCATGAGATCTATTCAATTGTTATGAGCCAATCCAATAAATATGAGTAGGTACAGTTTTTTTTTTGTTTTGTTCAAATCAATGATTATCTGCATTCACGTCTATGCTCACATGCTCCTTTAAATAACCAGACATTTATGTAGTATTCCAAAAATAATTGGAACCCAACCCATCTGTTTTCTTGTAAACCCCTATTCCTCAGACAATAAAAAATATACTGTTTTTAAAAACAATAAAAACTCCCCTCCAAAAATACCCCATCCCAAATACATAAATGATTGAGTGGAAATCTTCTATATACTCGTTTGAGAGTACTTCAGTCGTTGTCTCCTTTATCCTAAATACCATTCTCACTTTCCTAATATTCACAAAATCCCCAAAAGAGCTTGGATCATATAAATATTTGATGTTGACTATATCATTGTTCGAAATGATATATTCTATCCTAGACACTATTCTCTCTCCAGTCATTTTTTCATCGGGATCTATTTTCATGGTCATGTCGCATTTGAAGTACCAACAAATCCCTTAATGGGTTTACTTGATTTTATTATCCACTTGGTGTGGTTTTTTCGGATTCTTCATGTGGATGTTTGCCTTACATTTCTTTTATAGATACCTGGTTGCTAGCGGGTTTGTTGAAATTTTTTAAAACTTGACAGAATAGTTATTTTCAGTAGTGATTACTTGAAAACATTTAATGGATTTGGTGTGATTCTTTGGATCTTGATACCTTTCACATATGGAGTGGCATGGACTTTGGTAGCGGTATATCTTACTACTCTCTCTGACAAGGATATTAATAATGTTATAAGGCTCGATGCGTTAACCTTTCTCGATGCAAACATTGATGAGTTGATTACTCTTGGTGTATGCTTTTATCAGAAACAAGCTGATGGAAGTTTCAAAATTCACATTCCTTCCTGTATCTGTTCTTTGATTATTTATTTTGAAATATCTTCTTCCATGTTCGCTATTTCTTACTTTGGTGTCAAATGTTATATGAAGCTTGATGAGTTGATAACAACGAATGATTTGCGATCACAAAAGTTTAATAGACTACAAGCCAGATTATTCTACGCATTGCTAACAGAAACATTAATCCCTGTTGTTTTGATGCATTTCCCAGCAATGATACTGTTATTATCAACGATTCTGGATAAAGCATTGCACACGATGAGCGGTCTTCTAACAATAACAATTGCTCTTTTCCCAGCATTGGATCCCCTTCCAACCATGTTCATAATTAAAAGTTATCGATACGCAATTCTTGGTAAATTTTGTCAATGTTGTTGAGAATCGGGTTTTTTTTTATTTTCAGGAATCATTCAACCAATTGTAAACATATTCGTAGAATCCGAAACAAGTCAATCAGAAAATGGGGAAAACCAGCCACCAAGTTATGTCTCGATTATGTAACTTTGCGTTTTTCTTCTCCACATAATAACACCGTTTTCAATTGAATATTCGAAATCGAATAAATTAGAGCAAGAAATTATTTATGTTACCAATTAAAAACTGTCCCTTAAAGGGGGGGGGGTAACACCAAAAATAAAGTGTTCGATAATTTTTCCTATCGGAAAGAGCATAGTCGATTTAGTGGAATGCACTTTACGCGGTAGAAAAAGAACGCTTCAAAAAAAGTCATAGGGGATTTGCGCCCATCGGGAATCGATCTAGGGGACTGGGTGCGGGTGATAGGCCTTGTGTGTTAGGGCGTCCGATCTGGCAGGCAACGTTGACTCCGGTTAGTTGGAGGTTCGGATCCCACTGGGCGCTTGTGGAGATTCTTTTTTTATTATGTAGCGCGAGTTTCAGACATCATCTGGAATTGTGATTTTCAGCTCCTGATGGGATTTTCAGACTGTTTTAGCTGAAAATATGATAAAAAACTAAATTTTTGGAAATGACTTGAAATTTGGAGGATGTGTAAGGGGATACTTGGGGAGCATGTGAATGTCTGATTTTCAGCACCTGGTTGAATTTTCAGCCTATTTTGTCTGGAAATATGATAAAAAATTAAATTTTTGGAAATGACTTGAAATTTTTCAGGTATGTTCAGGGATGGTTGGGGAGTATCTGAACATATGAATTTCAGCTTTTGGTGATATTTTAAGCTTGTTTTGACTGAAAAAATGGTGGAAAATGAGAGTTTTGGGAATAGTTCCAAATTTTGATGGTGTGAAGAGGCATAGTAAAGAACAGCAGGGATGGCAGAAGAGCCACACCGGAATAATCGGAGCATCTCTGATATTCTACAGAAGAAGTTGTAGAATATCAGTATGGATTTCAATTTTGCGCAGAATAGAAAGGATAACACTCGAGTTAATTAGTGCAGGATTCACATCATAACACCGTTTTTATTTGAATGTTTGACTTCGAATAAAAATTAGAGCAAGAAGTTATTTGTGTTACCAATTAAAAACTGTAGAATTGCATCATTTTGAACAAGATGTTGGAAAAAACCTCTACAGGAAAATATATACTCTTTCAAATTGATGATTTTTTTTTAGGTCTTGACAAATTTATCCTAATTTATCTCGAGCAGGGATGACAGAAGAGTCACACTGAAATGATAGGAGCATCTCTGTCATCCGCCAAGGTAGATGAAGATGTAGAAAATTAGTATGGATTTCAATTTTGCGCAGAATAGACAGGATAACACTCAAGCTGATTAGTGCAGGATTTTTGTAGTGATTGTGACTTCAGTTTGGAGACAATATATATTTATTTTTAGCAAACTAATCTTCATTAACTTGTAAACATCTAGATGTAGAGTGAAACCAAAAATATAAATAATTATAATTTCCAATTTATTTTTTTCTCAACTTTAATGTCCGATGTCTTATCCTATTTATACGTTTTCTATTTACACAAAAAATTTTGTAGAATCTCGACTGGTTTTTCAATTTTTTCAAAATTTGTGTTCTTAATTAATAGGTTTATTCTTTTGCTTCAAAATTTTCAGAACTTTTTTCAATCGTAATGTTTTTTTCAGAGTTTTTTTTTTGTTTTTAAGTTCTGAAGTGGATGGCTCATCTGATATCCAATAACACCTGATTTTTATTTTTATTTTCAGCACCAATGGATTGGTGTAAAATAATCGGATTCGTTGGCAAACTGTCAGCCTGCTTCTCTTTATATCTAAACATGTTACTCATTGTTCTAATACTTACACGTTCTCCAAAAGAACTTGGATCTTACAAATATTTGATGATAATCATGGCACAGTACGAAATAATATTCTCAATTGTCCACGTCATTGTCTGCCCTTTATTATTCTCTAAAGGCTCTATATTTGTTGTGATGTCTTCTTCAGAATTTGACCTGATATCCAAACCAGTGTTAGTCATATTCATCGAAATCTTATGTGGTGTATTTGGTTTTCTAATGGGCATGTTTTCACTACACTACATTTATCGATATCTAGTTTCTATAGGGTGGAGTGAATCTTTTTTTTTGACTGTATGTATAGATCTTTTTTTACAGCTCGAGTTACTTGAAAACATTGAAGGGAGTTGGAATGATCAACTGGCTTATGATCCCTTCAACCTATGGACTAGTATGGGGATTAAAATAGTCTATTTTTGCTTAGAATCTTCTGAAAATATCAGTATTCTTATTAGAGCTGATGTATTATCTCGATTGGATTTGAATATTGATAAGACCGCCTATCTTGGCACATACTTTTATCAAAAAAAAAAACCTGACGGGAGTGTTGAGATAGATATTTCTTCTTTGATTACAACCATATTTTTTTGTTTTAGCACAACTTTTTCTATATCTGCTATGGTGTATTTTGGACTAAAATGTTACCTAAGACTTGAAAAATTGTTGCTATCTAACGATAATCGTTCACGCAAATTCAACTGACTTCAATCGCAATTATTCTACGCTTTGATAACTCAAACATTGATTCCTATCATTTTAATGCATTTTCCTGCTATGACACTATTCATATAAACATTATTGGAAAGCGGGTTAGGCACTTTTACGGCAATATCATCAATCACATTGTCAATCTTCCCGGTTCTTGATCCTCTTCCAACCATGTTCATGATTGGCAATTATCGAAGGGCAACATTAGGTGGCACAAATTCAGAAAAACGTGCATTGAATAGTTTACAGAATGTATCACTGACAATAGAGCAGGACAACAAACACAACAAATATATTAATGCAGAGTACAACGAACTAGGAAAATCTAAATATCTTTACAATTTTATTAGAGCTATCCAGCTGAATCTGAAAAATTGTAGAATCAGAGAAAAAAATGTACAAATTTACCTTCATTAAAAAATTATAACAAAAAGTATCCCCTTGATGATACCCTTCAACGATGTGACAAAAAACTTTTTCCTCATTCATGTTCTAAAATGAGTTGGAAAATTGTTATCGATTATTTTGAGACTACTTCAACGCTAATATCTTTGATTCTAAATTCGATTCTTCTATTTCTGATTATCACAAAATCTCCAACATCGCTTGGATCTTACAAATATCTGATGGTATTCATAACCTCATTTGAACTCATTTATTCCATTTTGAGCATCGTTGTTGCTCCAATTATCTTCTCTACAGAAAATATATTCATGGTGATGTCTCATTCAGATATACCAAAACAAGTTTCAACATTTTTCCTACTAGCCTGGTGTGGTTTCTTTGGTTTCTCATTAGGAACCTTCGCGTTACATTTTATATTTAGATACCTAGTTGCTAGTGGGTAAGTTTAATTATCCCATAACCTGAAACTAAGTCAAAGTCTTTAATAAAGGTCTCAATACTTGAAAACATTCAAAGGATTCCAAATAATTTGTTGGTTTACTATCCCTTTTATTTATGGATTTATATGGAGTTTAATAACTTATTACCTATCAGTAAATTCTGAAATCGAAGAAGATCTTATCCAATACGATGTTTTGTCGTATGTCAACTGGGATATTAGTGAAACTGTCTATCTAACTTCGTATTTTTATCAAAAACAACCAGATGGAAGTCTAAAAATGGATTTTACTTCCTATGTTGCATCAGTAGTTCTAAGTTTTATCATAGTCTCCTCTATTTTAGTTATGATATTTTGCGGTTTCAAATGCCATTCAAAAATAAAATGCTTGATAACAACAAACGATATGCGATCCGACAAGTTTAACCAACTTCAAGCTCAGTTATTCTACGCTCTGATCGTTGAAACATTGGTCCCTCTCATTTTGATGCATTTCCCAGCAATGATACTATTCATAACTATGTTAATGGGTAATGGATCGAGAATTGTTAGTGGAGTTATGACGATTTCGATCGCGTCGTTTCCGGCGTTAGATCCTCTTCCAACAATGTTTATCATCAAAAGTTATCGAAGTGCAATAATAGGTATGCAATAATAAAATGGTAGCAGAAGGAATTCCTTATTAAAAATCTGATAATATTCTCTAAATCATTCAATTCGAAATCTGTTTTCATAAAAGTGAATGAGTTTTCAAAATTTCAAAGTGAGTTTCAATGTGTTTATGAAGCACAAGTCAAACTTTCAAACTCCATTTTAAATTTTTTGAATTTTCGCACTAATGGAAAAAACTTTTCGAATCAAACGATGTACTGAATGGTATTCTATTTTATTAGAGGATTCTCATTCTAATATAATTCGGATCGAAAGATTATTCAGTTTTCCAGAAAGTTTGAAGTCAAAATGTGTGAAAACTGTGTGATTTATGTATCTATGATGCCATTTTTGTCTCAACATTTATGTATTTTGAAACAGTAAAATTCACTATGTGTTTTTGTACATGCATATATTTTAATATCACTATGTGCTCAGATATTTGCTAGCGAGCTCGCGAGGAAGTCGATGATGAAAATGAAGTCCACTGGATCTCTGCTCGGGTTAGACAATTAGTCAACCATAGTTTGTGGTTTCAGAGTCTATTTTTCATATTTCAAAACAGGAAAATACTTTTCTTTTCGCTCTTGTTTATAAAATAGTAGTTGTTTTAAAAATGTTAAAAAAAAACAAAAAATTTAATGAATTTGTCGAGCTCATTATGCTCTTTTAACGATGAGTAATAGCTTTCTCAGAACTCTTGTTTTTTCATGATGTATGTTTATACATAAGTAATTATCAATGATTCCCAAAAAAAAAATTATCAATGATTCCCCTGGATTACTGGATAAACGGGTCCATTCGTATTTCTGAGATTGGATTTCTCGGAACGCTTCTGATCAACAACCATCTGATAACCATCCAATTTATTTGTCGTTACTCGGTTATCTTTCGGGTGAAAAACATTGAAAAATACTTTCGAAACGGGGTTCTCTGTTTTATCACAACTTTTATATGCGCAGTGGTTGAGATCTTATTTTTATTAATTGCAGATGCTGATGATTTTGCAATCGATTACATGAAGTTAGAGATTCACAAGTACAAATATTTTATTCATTTTTTTCCAGAGAAGAAATATCTGAGTCAGATATGTGTATTTCAAGGTAAAAAAAAAATTATAGTTTGATGTAGAAACCTGAAAAAAGAAGCTTCCCAAAAAATGGACTATGTTATTTGTCAAGCAAGTTGATCAAAGACCTGGCTAGGAATTTCTAAAACAGTCTTTTGTTATTGAAAATAAAATTTTGTTTTGTCTGTGTTATTTTAATAAGTGTCAAAGGAATATGAGCGGGGTTAGAACATATGATCTCTGAAAAATGTGAAATTTCGTGTGACGAAATTCATATATGTGCACAGTAGAATCGGAATGATGGGAAGGATTCATGCCAAGATGATTTGCGGATAAGATCACAGGTCTAACACGGCGAGACATATATCATTTTGTAGATCTTGACACGCTGAAAACAAATATGTTATCAATTTTTGCCAAACGATATTGTCAATACGCAATTTTCAGCCTTGAATTTCACACTGAAAAAAATGGTCGAAAAACCATCAAAAACTAAGAAAAATGGGATGGTATACGATACTATAGGGTATCTTTTTGTCCTGAAAATATCTAGACAGTTTATTTTGCATGAAAATGAATAATTACAGCATTTACAGCAAATTTGCATTCCTTCTGCTACGACAAAAGAAATATAACAAAACAAGTGAAAAATTACGTGGGCTTGTTTTCATTCTGTTTTCTGTTTTTTTTTCAAAGAATTCCCATGATCTGAAATTTTCAGCCTAATTTTGAGGTATTCGAAAAATAAATGAATTTTTTTCTAATGTTTTTTGTCATACTTGATTACCCTATGATTAGACCCACCCCTCAAAATCGCTTCTAAACAGATTTTCTCACTTTCTAGCTGGAAACTTTGGAGCTGAAATTCGGGTATCGAAAAAATGCATTTGACAAAAATTGGTTACGGATTCTTGATCAGTGTCTCGAGATTTATAAAATGATATATGTCTCGTCGAAAAAGTCCATATTTTCCTGAAGATATTCCATTGTAAGTGTACAAAGCCCAGGTTTCAGATACAACAATCAGGATTCACTCGGCTTTCGGATTTTTCTAAAATTAACATTTCATAGAAACTTGTCTAGATTCTAAAAGCTTTATTTCCAACCAGGCTAACACATATTATTTATTGACAGAGGTGATCATATTTGTTTTAACATGGTAAGCCAACACACACGGTTTCAATAAATCTGTTGATTCTTGATATAGTTGATCAACCATGGTTTTGTATCTTATAGCCATTTCGCCTACGATTGTTCGAATTCCCCTTGACGATTTGATAGATTCTCAGAAATAACATAGACGACAGAGGCGGTCTCTCACATTATTCTACCTTCTATAAAAACCCAAAATATCAGTGATAAAACCTTTACAGTTAAAATGGAATTTAAATTCTTGATCAACTTGTTTGAAAGAGCCTCTGCCATTATTTCAATATCCCTAAATTCTATTCTTATATACCTAATCATCAAAAAATCTCCAAAACAACTTGGATCCTACAAATATTTGATGTTGATCATCGCATGGTTCGAAATGATTTATTCGATTCTGGATGTTATGATCACCCCAATGATTTTCACATCAGGCTCAGTTTTCGCAGTCTTGTCTCATTCGAGCTACAAAATAGTTCCAAAACCTATTTTATTAATCGCACTCGCTTCCTGGGGTGGTTTCTTCGGTTTTACAATGGGCATGTTCGCCCTACATTTTATTTATAGATATTTTGTAGTCAGCGGGTTAGTTTGAAACGTCTGAAAATACTGGAATCAATTTTTTTTATAGTTCAAAATACTTGAAAACATTTGAAGGGAAAGGAATAGTGTTATGGTGTTTGATCCCTTTCACCTATGGATCAGTATGGGCATTAATATCGTACTTCCCGTTGGCGTCATCGGATGAAATGACAGAAGCGATAAGATCTGATGTTTTAACCTATTTAGACTGGGATATTGATCAAACTGTCTACCTTGGCCCATATATTTATCAAAAACAGCCCAATGGAAGTGTCAATATAGATATTATAAGTTCAGTTTCGATGATTGTCCTATGTTTCATCATAGCCTCATCTATCTCAATAATGGTAATCTGCGGTTCCAAATGTTATCGCAAGATAAACTCTTTGATAAAAAAGAAAAACATGAAATCAAGGAAATTCAATAAACTACAAGCCCAATTATTCTACGCATTGATCACTGAAACATTGATCCCAGTTATTTTGATGCATTTCCCAGCAATGTTGCTGTTTGTATCAGCGTTGGTGGGGTATATATTACAAGAGATGAGTTCTCTGTTTACAATTACAATTGCTCTTTTCCCAGCATTAGATCCTCTTCCAACAATGTTCATAATCAGCAATTATCGGATTGCAATTATAGGTAAGTTCTGTGGAAAATCAGAAGCGGTTCAAAAACGGAGAGTACTCAAAAAATCACGTAATCAATAAAAACGTGACCTATTATCTATATCATTTCAACCAAAAGAACAACTTTTGTCTGCAAAAGTGCGTCGTAATAATTTTCAAATCTGCAAACACCAAACATTACCACAATTTGTGAGTGTGTGTTGAAAACAATGCGAGATAAAAGAAAAAACACTTTTCAATAGAGCACACATAACCCACCGATCCAAAAAACGCGTGTTTCAAAAAAAAAACATGAAACTATCTCGCCGTCCTCCTTTAAAACATCCGAATTTTTTTTTTTGTGGACGTCAGGTTCGATGTTTTGTGTGCAATAGTGCGGCCTTTTCAGTGTTGTGTGTAAAGTTGAAAAATCGGACGAACGGGCAGCCCGCTTGCCCTCTTGCCCACTTGCCTGTTTTTCCGCTTGCCCGTTCTTCCCTTTGCACATTTGTCTTTTTTTTTGTTTGTTTTTCTCAATTATTTGTCTAGAACAAATGACCGGGCAAACGGACAAACGGGCGTTCGGGCGTTCAGGCGAACGGGCGAACGGGCGAACGGGCGAACGGGCGAACGGGCGAACGGGCGAACGGGCGAACGGGCGAACGGGC
>LR550175.1:0-26787 GCA_900536415.3 Caenorhabditis sp. 38 MB-2015
AAAAAACCCAACTTGCGTTTTTTCCCGATTTCAAAAAGAATTGTCACGTTTTCATTATTTCAGTCAATAAAAACGTGAGTAGTCATTTTCAAATATTTTTTCGACTGACCAGGCTTCGGAAAAAAAACCCAACTTGCGTTTTTTCCCGATTTCAAAATTAAGTGTGGAAAAAAATGAATCACACCCACTTAAAACCCCGAAATACTTATCCAATTGAATTTTTGACACCATCATGATACACTGTGTTGGCATATAAATTGTACTGTGGGCATTTGTAGATCAGATCGAATAGTTCGACATGGCTTCTCATTTTATTGATAAAGTGGCAGCGATATCTCCCAAAAATCGTATATTTCTCCATTTGAAAATCGGAAATAGAAGAAGATAACTGTAGAATAAAGTAGAATAGAAAGTAGAATAAAAAAAATGCGCCGACAGTTGATTCTCGTTTTAGTATCCGTTCCTACAAATCAAAAAAATATTTTTCTCTTTCGGCACGTTAAAAATTACCTGTATGAAAAACTCGCATCAATCGGCTCTCATCCTGTTCATTCCAACGCTTTCAACTGATTTTTCTTATTTTTAGCCAATTATATTTCATATTTGATCTTCTTTCTGATACAAAATCGATGAACTGTATTGGACGAAAAACACGATTTCTCGATTCAGCGTTGCATTATAGCAGTGAAGGCAAGACCGTGTTATAGCAGTGAAGGCAAGACCAATGTTGGATTGATGATGACGTGTAATAATGTTGGAGATGCTTTTTTTCAAAAAGAAAACAAAACATAAGGACGTTTTGATAAAATTGACGCGTCACACGTCATCATCAATCCAACATTTCATTTCATGTTTTTGTTTCGAAATAGCGGTTGGTTTTTTGTTGAAAACATCGTACATGTTTCGATTATCAGGTTTCAAACTCGAATTGATGTCAACGAGTATCTGTGAAAATCAACGAATTTGAATGAATCAATTGCTTTTGTAGTGAAGATGTGAGTTTCACCTTATTCAGGGACATTATTTTGTTCCGAATCTTTCGGTCAAAAAATATCTGAAATAAACATTAGAAAGAATTTCTAGGAGATTTCTGGTTAAAAAATTTTCAGTTTGAGAAAAAAGATGAAACTCAATAATGGGCCTTTTCTTGGTAAACAAAAATCAAAAAAAAAGAAAAATTTTCGAAATTCAAAAGAATGTTATCTTTAGAGATATTCAAATGTTTGTAGGTGGTCTTGCCTTCACTGCTATAATGCAACGCTGAATCGAGAAATCGTGTTGAATTGGGACTGCCAATTGTGAGCTGTTCATCATTGAAAAATTAAATAACTGTGTGAGGGGAGAGATAATCAGTGAAGCGACAATTTTGACAAATTTGACGTCGGATAAGTGTGCGTGATGCGTCGATTCAAACAAAAATCTTGGCAACCTGCCCTCCTTCTCCCACAATTGATATCGAAATTTATTCGTCTCTCAATGAATGACAAAAACCGTGAATAGGATTTGTATTTCCTCGATGCGTGATGCGTCGGATAACCTATGTCAAGGTGGTGCACAAAACACGCTCAACTATAAATGCTCACCGATCGATGAGAAACGTTGGTGGACCTATGATGACAATAAGAAATTGGCGGGAATGTGTGGAAAGTCTGCGCCACTTATCGATGGCTTCTATCCAGTTTGCGATCCAGATGATCCAGGACACGCGTGTTGTGGAAAATTCGGATATTGCGGATCTGGTCCAGAGTATTGCTCATGTCCAGAATGCATTGATTATGGTGCAGATCCATCAGCGATTCTCAAAGAGCCAATCAAACCAACACAGAAAGTGACATGGTATACACAAGATGCGGAAAATGGGAAACGAGGAAGATGTGGGCGAGATGTGCCCCCATTGGAAGATGGAACAGCGCCCACATGTAATCCAGATAATATTAATGCTCACTGTTGTAGTAATGGTGGGTTTTGTGGCAGTACCAAGGTGAGTATAAAAATACAACTTCTCATATTCTTATGGGCGACCAACCTAAAATAGTTTTTCCAATTTTTTCGGATTCGCACCCCAGAAAACTTTTCAACATTTGAATTTGTTTTTCCAAATCCAGAATTCTATAGTTACTGCAAAATGTTCTTTCTCAAAAATCAATGAAATCACTGTTTCAGTGCCTTCAGTAATGATTCATGAACATTTTCCTCTCAGTTACTTGTTTTTTGTGGGATAACAGTGATCAGAAGTTTATACATTCACTGTTGGAAAATTCGTCTTAACTCGGCTGAAAATATTTCGTTCATTTTTTGCACAGTTGCGCTCAGTGATCCAGTTTTTGTAGAACGTTATGTATAAAAATGAAAATCTGGAAAAATTTTTTGAAAAAAATTTTCCTGGAGAATTCAGGAAATTTTTTTTATTACTAAAATGCCTTTCTGGGATGGAGAATATATTGTTCATCCAACCAGGTCATCCAACGAAAAAACGTATATGTAGTTTGAGCCGACGAAATAGCAGGTCAAATTGAGAGAATTTGAAACTTTTCAAAATTTGATCTACTTTTCGTTGGATGACCTACCTCGGATAGACAATACATTTTTGTATTTTCCAAATAGATTTTTCGAATTTTGAGCTTATTTTTTCCCAAAAATATAGTGAAATTTCACAAATTTGATGAATACTAATCGATCCTGAAGCTGACAAATACCCACAAAAATTGGAGCACTGTTTGATATTTTTGAGCACGATTGTGCAAAATATGGAGCCGAACATACTATTTTGAGATGACGATTTTTGGTGTCAAAGTGTGGTTTGGGTTCATTTTATTTTTTTCACCCTAATTAATTTCATGGAAACAGCCAATATTACATAACTTCTCAAAACACTAACCATTTTCTTTCTTTCCCAGGAACATTGTGAGTGCGATGGGTGCATCGACTTCTCCAAAAAACGTGACTATCACTACAAACCAGTAGAATGGTGGACATATGCCGAAAGCCCGGCAAATGCCGGTAAATGTGGAAAAGATGCGCCACGTTTGTCAACCGGTGAAATTCCAAACTGTGATCGGGATTCCGATTCGTATTGTTGCAGTCAAAGTGGATATTGTGGGCAAGGTGATCAATATTGCTCCTGCTCTGAATGCATCAATTTCAAACAAAATCCAAAATATGCTGAAAGGCAAAAAATTTATAAAGTTTGAGTATTTGTGTTGCGAAATCAAGTGAGGTATGTAATTGGAATGTAAATAATTATACAAATGAGATACAGTTAAAATGAGCAATTAGTGGAAGGAAGGCAATTTTTAAAACATAGCATTCATCATTTCTTCCGGTGTCAATTTGTTGGTTTCAACTTCGACAACGTATTTGATTCGGAATTTATCGCTGTCATAAACCACATATTCATCATAGAGAAGTTCGGATTCTTCTTCGATGTCGGTTAGGCCGCCTTTGAAGATCGGAACTCCATTTCTGAAAAAAAGAACAGATGAATGGGACTTTATAAGATGTTTCGTTTTTTCACATTTGAAATATTTACGGTTTCAATTTTTATGGATATTTTTGCCGGTAGATCCTAGATTGTCGTCATTTCATACTTTCGAACCGAAGATGATCTTAATTTACTTTTATGTGATTTATTTAAAAGTTTGATGAGAAGACCTTTTGAATTATAAAAAAAAGGTAGATTTTTTAAGAAACTGTTGTTGAAGAGGATAATTTTTTGAAAAAAAAAACCGAATTCACACTGGTATATTAATTTTGCTGTATTCGAAATTCATTTAAAAAATAGTACGTACTACGTTTTGAAAATGATCATCAAAATTTGTAATATCCTTTTTCGAAGATTTGCTTAGAAAATAGTTATTTTTGTGTTGGAGATACTTTAAAATATTTTCCGTTTCAAATATTTCATAAATATTTTCACATTTGAAACAATCTGATTATAACCTTGTGAAAGTAATTCATTTTCAAAATATATGTTTACAAATCTACGTAAATTTTTATTTGAAATTTGTTTCTCAACCGATTTTTCCCATTAGTTTTTTTAAAACTCACATTTCAGTAACTTCTTTTGGTGTCTGTTTTCCAGCCGCATATACAATCCCTTTCTTTGCTTTTCTCATATTTTCCTGCGCGGCAGTTTCAGATTCTCTCAAAATCAACGGATTCTGCACATTGACCTCGCAAAGAAGCATGAAGACACGTCCACCATCCTTGGGAATACAATAATTCGCAGATTTCGATGGGACATTAGCAAAGTAGACACCGTTTCCAAACATCAAATCATCACGAACACCTTCTGGGATATTCAATCCATTCATCAGAATCGAGAAAACATTTGTCACTCTTGTTCCATGCCAGAGTAGTTGCTTCTTTTCGGTTTTCTTCGATTTCTTTGTCGGTGGAGTCGGACCACTTTCATCAACGATTTCAAACGCATTTTTGAGCGCCAACTTGTATAAATGTGTAGATGCGCGGAGTTTCAAACACTCTCCAATTTGCTCCGAAACTTCTGGTGAAACCGGTTCCACTTTGCATGGAAGTTTATCGTAGAGACGATGATAGATGTCTTTGGTGGACGAAGAGTTCTTGAGATTTTTGATACTTTGGGCGGCTTCGATTGTTCCTTTCAGAGCATCAAGAAGTTCTCGTTCATCGTGGACTTTTTGAAGAGTGTCGATTTTAGGAGGAACGGAGAACCTGAAAAATAATTTTTTTGGAAGTTTTGAAAATTTTACTGTTTCAGAAGTTTCATAAAAATTGATGTGGATTTTTAACGTGATCTACATCAATGTCATCCCAAAGTTCTAGTTTAGTTTTTTTTTCAGATATTTTATCACAATCAGAGACTTACCCAAACGAATGCGGAATCAACGAATAATATTTGTTGGTATTGTGCATCACCGAGCCAGCCGGAGGTTTACAAGTAGAAGTTGCTCGTTTTTTGCCACGAGCTACTGGTTTTGGACACGATGCTTCGATTTCCGACAAGATTTCGTATCCAGTTGCGAGTTGCGCAAGTGAGAGGCAGTCTGAAAAAAATGGAAGACTATCATGATATTTGAAAAAAAAAATTTTTTTTTGAAGATAATTTTCTTGTTTCCACTTTCGAACTTCATGAAAATTCAATTGAGTTTTTTTTATCAAGGAAAAAACTCAGATTCTCTAAATTTCAAAAATTATAATTTTTTTTAAAGTCATACAAAAATTTACCGTTTCAGGTATTTTATTAGAACGTTTAGCTGATTTTTGAAACGTTTTTGCTGTTATGTAATAATGGAATATCTTCCGAAAAAATCCAAGCTCCGAAAAATGTTTGGGCTCAAAAAGAGCAAACAAGACTATTCGTTTTATTACTATCGAATAAAATCTATTAAATCTATCAGTTAAAAATAACTATACAAAAATATTTATTGAATTCCAAAAATAATTTATTAAAGCACAAAAGCAACATCGCCTTCCGTTTGATAAAATGAGCATTGCATTTTGACTCCATTGTACTCGGTTTCCTGGAAACGTAACTGATCAATGATTTTCGAAACTTGTCTTGTTGTAAAAAACATCAAAGATTATTTTCTAGTTTACAATTTACAACAAAATAGAATCAATGAAACAGCGATTTTTTTTTTTTTTGAATAAAACTCACCATATTCAGAAGGTTATCTTTGATGTAATACCGATTGGTTTCGTTAAATTGTTCATCACCGAATGGATACCATTCTACAACCAAAAGTTCTCCATCTTTTGTGAATCTGACTCTTTGATCGTCTGTTGTATACGGATGTTGTGAAATATGCCAAACATCAAAAACAACATGATTTATTTCAATTTCATTATATCCAACATCTTTATACGATACTCGAAAATCACAACATTTCCTTGTGAAATGTTTTTCAATCGATTTTGCTCGCAATCTCAATCTTTCTGCTAATCCAAAACCTCTTGACTCCAAATATTCTCCATAATTCTGACATTGTCGATCGGTGTAAGACCCCATAATTTTCCAGGGAATAAAATTCTCAGAATATACACATAAAAATATAGGGAAGAAAATGATGAATCGTAACATTTTGTCAGCTGATAGAGCGAAATGTTTCAAACATGTTGAAAAGGCAATCATAAATATAGAAAAATCAAGAAAAAAATGAGGAAAAATTGAGCTAATAAGATGGTGTTGGTGTCTGGAATAAATAAATGTTCTTTAAATTGTGATTTTTTGAATGTCATGTGAAATTGTGTACAAACGATCAAACTACAGATTGGATGTTCTTAAAACATCCAATTGGAAAAAAAAACAAAAGAAAAAAAGAAAGAAAAATTTTAGAACATCAAAATGTTTTTCTGTTATGGTTCGACGAACAGACCAACGTTTTTTGAAACAGTAGAAATATTTTCTTCCAAATATTTTCAAAAAACTCTTCCTTTTTGAATGTCATTTTGAGTATTGAAAATGATCAAACAAGAAATGGTTCTTTAATGTTCTCGTAATTTGTACAGCAAAATGTAGAAAAAACAGCAATATTGTTCTCGAACTGCGAACTTTACTGAAATAAATGCAGAACTTATTTTAACATATTGGCAGAAGGGATGTAATTCTGCAATTAACAAATTTAATTTTGAAATAGGTTTTTCGAAACAGCAAAAATTATTCGACGGTTTTTTCTTTCAGATCTGTTTAGAGTTGCCTTGTCTAAAAAAAACAGCGGAAGATAACGTGTGCTGTTTACAAAACATTTTTGAAACAGAGAAAAAAATATGATCAGGAATTTCAAAGAGAAACTAAATTATCAAAACTTCAATTTAGATTTTCAGGTTTTGGCATATCATTTTTTTGACGTGAAATAGTCTAGAGTTTAATCTTTATCACATGGCAAATATATTTTCAATTTTCAGCATAGATTTTTGACCTGAAATTTTTAAAACATAGCTGGATCTTGTGGGATTTTTGATTTGTAGACTTTCGAATGAAAGAATTGAAATCGATTCTTCAATTTTTAACACAGAATTCCGAACTCTAGCTTCTGTGGGCTCTTGCGGTAACTCAGAAAATTATGTTATATCAACAAAGTGTTTTCTCAACTAACCTATAGGCTTTCCATACTCTTCATTGAATTTTAATTGCTTCAACATGCCCAAATGCACATCTTCATCACAAATCTTTTTCAAAAACTCTCGAACATTCTCCTCCAATGTTCCAGTTTCTACTACTTCCTCCTCTTCTTCTTCCTTGACTTCAACCTTTCGACGTCTTCCACGAGTCGCTTTTTTCGGCACTGGCTCAGGATCCGCTTCAGGTTCTTCTTTCTTGACTTCAGGTTTTCCAGCCAGCTCGACAACAACATATTTTCCTGGCATTGGCTCATCATTACGATTCTCCCAATCGAGATGTGTTTTCTCTTCGAACTTCTTCTCGAAAAACTCTCGAGCTTTTTCCAGTGTTCCAAATTGCTTAAAATTCGTCACACCTTTGTAGCCAATTCGTCCATTGATTAGTTTGACGCTAAACTTTTTAGCTCCTTCTTCTAACAATTCCATGTCATAAAACTTGTTGGAATTTTTACCAATATCTGTCTAAAAAAATATTTTTTGAATATATCCAGGGTTTGAGAAAGAGTTTCACCTTGCATAAATGTACTTTGTATGGTTTTCCATTTTCATCAACTGAAATCGACATCTGAAAAAGAAAACATGCAGTTTAATAAAGCACATGTGCACACAGAACTAAAAGAATACTAACTATCGACACATTACGAAATCACAACAACTTCAATCCACATCAATTCAAAAAACTTTCAGAGAAAAATTAGCGTTTTATTAACAAGAATGAGAAAAAAAAGATAAAATAAATATTGAAAGAATAAACCGAAAGATCTACAGTAATCCTTGTCGTTTCAAATCCTCGTACATCTTCCGAGTCACCACATTTCCGGCCGAATCTTCATATTCTTCATCGAGATCCGGATTCCACTTTCCGCGCTCTTTCTCCACTTTCATTTTATTCCACAAATCGAGTGCGTCTTTGATTTTTGTAATGTTTGCAAAGTGAGCAGTGTTCGGGATTCCGAGACAACGCATTCCGTGTGAATGACGCCATTCCTGGAAGAAAAAATGTCTATGAATCAAACCGTGCTTGGCGTTGTACTAGGGAGAATGCGAAAAATCATATATGTGGTTTTTGAAACAGCGAAGTTTATTTTCAATTTAGGATTGAAACTGGTCAAATGGCGATAATACATTTTGGCTTGTAGAAAATATTGATTTACTGGTTTGCAAACTTTTATTGAACAAAACTCTAGTTGTAACTACTACAGTTTTGATTTAAAAAATGCAAAAGGAATTTCCATTTCAAACCTACCTAATTTTTAAAATGAAAAAAAACTACACAGAAAACTTAAAAAGTTATAGGAACAAATTTTGAAACAGTGTTTTTTTTCATCGGAAAATTTTTGAACTACAAAAACTTGGTGAATTTATTCTTCGTTATTTTTCACTTTTCTGAACGAAATTGAAATTTCTAAAAAAAAAATAATTCCAAACTTACATTAAAATGCTTCTGGAATGCTTTGGGTCCTTTATAAGTTTGATTTCCGCAAATTTCACAACTATACGACAAATTCAACCCGTGCAATTTATACAACCAATATGGAATCGGTTTTCCATCCCAACCGAGTGGCAAATTTTTCGGATTGTATGGTGCTCCATCGTCTTCTTCTTCCTCTTCTTCGATCTGAAAATGTACATTATTATCTGGAGATAGTAATTTTTAATGTCTTACAATCGGCTCCTCATCTTCCTCTTCTTCGATTTCTCCGGCTCCTCGAGCTTGTTTACGTTCAACGTTTTCGCGAGTCGCACTTCGTTCTTCGGCGAGTAAATCTGCCATTCTGAAAGAAACAGGGTTTACAATCAAATCCGAATTTTTTAAAGGAAAACTCACGCAATGATATGTGCTTCAGCTTGGGCGACAGCGATATTTTTCAATCTTTGCTTCTGTGCATCGATACTATTAGAAGACATTGCTGCTTTCTCCATATCCGATAATTTGTGTCCTTTGGTAGCATATAACCTCTCAGCTCTCTCCTTTAGAGTTCCACCACACTTCAACCCTAATGCCATAAGGGCTCCTTTCAACCGATCAAGTCCAAGACCTTCCAACTCAGCAGCACTGTTGTATGGTGACAAATCTACGGCAGCCGCTGATGTCTGTTGGGTCGATTTATCCGCTTCCCAACCGATCAATGTTCCTGCCTTGTATTGTCGTTCGATTCTCTCATTAATCTCCTCGAAGTCGGTATCCAAATCGTGTAATGGACGAGTCCTGGCGAAGAATGAGACCAAATAATCTTTTAGTGAAGTAATGTATTCTTTATAAGCTCCAGTTTTCTTGGTTGTTCCTTTTGGAATTTCGGTGAACTTTTCAAAGTTCAATAAATATGACATGTAATCGATTCTTTTTACGTTTTTCAAATTCAAAAATTTGTCATATTGGGCGTGAAGATCAAGGAATCGTCCATAGGCTTCTTCATCACTGAACTCGATCATATCTGGTTCGTGTCTTTCTGGGTTGGCGATCTCGTCATTGATTTTTTGGAACTCGACGGATAAAGGTTCAGCCAATTCTTCTGGATTTCTTCGGTGAGCGTCTTTTATGACTTTCAGTCTTGAATAAAACTCGGCAAATTCATTTGGTCCTGAAACGGCTTCCATTTCCAAGTTTCTCGAGTTATCTTCGTCTTTGTATAACTTCACAAGCTCTTGGGACACTTCATGATACCTCTGTAACAAAAATTACCGTATTCAACAACGTTAAACAATACTTACATCTGCAAATTTCTTGACTCTTTGCTCACTATTCACTTTGGCCTTATGTGTGAGTTTCTCTGCGATTGTTTCTTTGACAATCGAGTCGATCAAACGTTCACGCTCCTCGTGGTAGTTTCTGGTAATTTCCAAAGTCGAATCCATTCTGCAAATATAAATTTTAGCTGCGAAAAACAAAAAAAAAACATTTTTTTCGGGAAAAAAAGAAAAATTGAATAATGCCATCTGCATTTGTTCGTCACGGTGTCATTTGCAGAGTGCACATTTTATCAGACGCGCACGTATTTTTATTTTTTCATTATTTATTTTTTTTCGTTCTTTCCGTCGTTTCGGTTTAAAAGAAAGTTATAATTTCAGGATGCTTGCAAATATATCGAGAAGGTTCATCTCCTCAACTTGTCGATTGGCCTGCGAAGGTGGAAAGTCAAAAGAAGTTCCAACACCAGAAGAAGCTGGATGGGCGTATAATCATGTTGAGAGAAAGAAAGGAATGTACAAACCACAGCATAGTATTGCCGAGCAGATGAATTATATGAAAAGTAAGGCATACGTTGATGCATACAAAGGATTGCCGATTCATCGTTGGTATAAAAGAAATATCAAAGGACAGTCGAAGCTTCAACCACCGCCACGATTGTTTTGCATTGACAAGCATGGGCGGTTCAACAAAAATCACGCATGTCCAGTTTGTCGCGATGAATATTTATACTTTGATTATCGAAATCCCTCTTTGATTGAACAATTCTTGGCAGATGGAACTGATCAACCAATTGATATTTTGAAAAGTGGACTATGCAAAGAGCAATACAATCAATTAAAGGCGCAACTTCTTAAAGCTAAGGAACACGGTAACTGGTTTTCTTCCCAAAGCTAAAAATATATCTAGTTTTTATAGGCACAATCACATTTGGAATCGAATTCCGTAACTTCGACTACCGTCAATGGTACAAAGACTGGAGCGTCGAACCAGGAAAGCCGGTAAGTGTTTTTTCTTCAATTATCTAATTTTTGAACGTAGTTTATAAAAGTTTAAAACTAGCCCCAAAATTTTTTAGGTCGAACGTGCCGGTGTCCGTCTCCAAGATATCCATCCCGATCCACTCGTCCAATTCCCAACTTTCAAAAATGACAAGAACAATGATTGGGACGAATGGTGGATTCGACATGACAAATTTGCGCGAAAATCAAAGTAGATTCTTATTTTTTAGCTGTTTTTAGGATCGTTATTTGTTGACATAAGTTTATTTTCAAAAAAGTTAATATTTCTTAGAAAAACTGTTTTGAAATAGAAAAAAAAACGGAAGACCATTGGCTATTAGGAAACATATAAAAGCGGCTCAGTAAAATCAGAAAGATTCTTGCATCTCTCCGGGCGAACGAAATTTTCAGTGCCGCACCAATTCAATGTTTCTGGAGCTAGACCAAGTGGATGTACTTCCAGAGAAATTGAACAATTGTTGTGGCACTGAACTTTTCATTTTCTTGATTACATTCACCAGCGAAGGCAGATAAAAAATTAGAACTGTTCGAAATTAATTTCGATTGAATACAATGTTGAAACTGTAAATTTATTATGCGGACGATTTCATCAATCCGATATTCGAAGAGATAAGTAAGTTAAATTACTGACACAAAACAACCTGAATTGAAAAAATTCGATAAATTTTTACCGGTTTTTTGAATTCACACCACAAAATTATATAATGACCCCTTCTAGTCTAAAAAAGTTCTTTAAAACTATAATTAAAGTTTTTTGCCGTTAGATAATTCGATGTAAACTTGTAGTTTTGAGATTTCCCTTGGTTTATTGGCCTTGTCTGTCTGTTTCTGCTGTCGCTGGAAGTTCAGAAAAGTTCTACCGATCAAATATTGACAAATCTTTAAAAAATAGGCTTGCAAACCCCCCGATATTGGATAGTTGTTATTTTTCATAACTGTTTCGAAATTCTTACTTATATGCGAAAAAGTCGAACTTACAAGAAAAAGTCGAACTTGTTAGAAAACTGTTTTATCAATGTCTTCTTATGATTTCATAATTTTATATATTTACTTAAAGTTGTATAAGAAACACTGAAACTAAGTTTTACTTTCACGAATTACCAATTTTCACTGCTTCAAATAGTAAATAATCACACCGAATCTTACTTCGAAACAGTTACATATTACAATTGTTCTATTCAAAATCTAGAGTGAACTTCTGATAATTTTTCAAATTTGAAAATGAAAATTTATCAAAGTTAACTAAAAATGTGTCTGGGTCGCGTGAACTTAATTTAATTTTAAAAAAATGATTTATTTTCATTAAGCACAATTATTATCATAATGCAAAAACAGAAAGAACCCGTACAGCAAAGTATATAAGTATGTAGAATAATTAGACCAGAAGTCCACCACTGGTGAGCACAGGATAATTATCAGTTGGCTCTGGATCACTCGATAATGGAATCTCATTTGGAGCATGATAATGACCAATTATCCGATGATTTTCAGCATTGGTTTGAACTCGAAACGCGCTTTTGTAAGCAGCTGAGGGTGGTGCCGAATTTCCAAGCTGATCGGATAATCGAATTCCCGGTGAGACCAACGTCTTCTTCAAGGTCTTTTTCTGAATCACAGTGCCTCCAGAAGTTGAGGAATTTGATGAAGACGAAGAGCTGGGAGAATTGAGCATTGGTGCAAATATTGAAGGCACTGAATCCTGGCTAGCGTTTCGGGACTTGTAGGAGCTCAGAGGGATTGAGGAAGCGGGTGGACTTGTTGAACTGGAAGATCGAAGACGTTCGTAGAGGCGATCAGGAGTTTCTCGATCTTCTTCGAGATGTTGACGAATTCGAAGAATTGTTGTACTTTTCGGGTCAAATGAGACGAGGTTGGTCATGTTTGAGGGATTTGGTTGAGTTGGAATCGGCAGATTGAAAATCTGGAAAAATTTACTTTTTCAAAGTTTGAGTTAAACTTCAAAATCGTTGAGAAATTTGCTTTTTTCTATTATTTACCTCCGGCTGACTTGAACTCGAAGATCTCTTTTTAATCGGTTTCGTATATACATCTTCCACACTTTCTTCTTCAGAAGATTTTGTTGGTGAACATGGCGAAACATCGGGTGCCGGCTGAAAATTTGGTTTGTTTCTATGACCTTTCACCCCTTTCACTCACCATAGCCCTTGTCACCTTCTTGGTTCTCTTTGAACTCCTCTCATCGATTTTCGAACTCTGCTGACTTCGAAGCTCATCATACGTCGAGTTATAGGCACTGGCACTCACTGTAGAGCCATTTACACTTGGCGCAACGCCAACGGGTTTTGGTGGCGGGTTGATTTGCGCATAGTGATTGCTCGGATTGTTAGAGTGTGCTTTGATTTTTCGTTTTTCGAGCAACGCCAAGATGGTGAGAGTGCTGGTGGCGATGGCGAGAAGGATGTGGAGAATGGCTTGAGATGCTTCGATTGAGTAGAAGGGGATCAGGCAGGTGTGTTGCACCCAAATCGTTCTGGAAAAAATGAGGTAGGGAGTTTTGAATATTGGTCTATTATTATTTATGTTTATATCAACAATATTTCATTGTACGGGATACATAAATCTAATGAAACAGTAATATTCAACTTACGAAAAATTGTTTATAGGTTTCAATTAAATTTTTAAGAATATTTTTTTAATTTTTTGTACTGTTTCAAGATATTCAGATAATTTATTGGTCATTTGAAATTACCAATCAGTAAACAATCCTACATTGTTTGTAATACACAAATCTCATGTAACAGTATTTTTTAATTTACAGAAAACTGTTTGATTTTTAATTGAATTACCAATGAAATTCGAGAAAATCCCTTTTAATTTTTTTAACTGTTTCAAGATTGTGAGATATCTCGTTTCCGAGTATTGAGAACCGGTAACTCTGATTCTACGAATACGTTTTATTTAACTTTTATACCAACCTCTTCAAATCAAAATGTGATTGACAACTCGGTGTGAATCTCAAGAAAAACGAGAATGAATACGGTAGCCCGGCTGATAGAACAGGTCTCGAAATCTCGCCGAACAATCCGATGTACCACAGGAAAATCAGTGCATTTTGCGAGATGGAAATAGCGTTCGAGATGAGGAGGGCGTAGAGAAGACAACGACGTTTTTGAAGGGAACCGAAAAGACCAGTGATGCAACAAACGATCTGGAAAATAAGGAGTCTATTTTTTTGTTGTTAAAATTTTTTACTTTTTCGGGGTTTTTTTTAAGTTCACCTTGTTTGAATAATGTGTTATAAAATGAATATAAAATCATAGATGATGTAAATTTTTGACATAAATTTTACTGTTTCAAATTTTCCAACATGTTCCGAATTCGATTACCATTAGTCTTTATGAACGGTAAAGGGAATTGGCTCATATGTTCTGAAAGAGCACATTTTATTAGATAATACCTTTGACGGATTTTTTTTCCGAAAAGTCTATTCCAGAGAAAATTTTGAAATTTGAACACTTTCAACGTATGTTCCGTGGAAAGTTTTCAATTTTTTTTCAAACAAAAATTTGTGGAATAAAAGACAGTTCAAGAGCAACTTGCCAACTGCTTTACATAATTTTCAGGTTCAAAAACTCACTAGGTTATCCACAAAGTTAACAGAAGAAAATTAGACACTCATTAACTTTTGGAATGATATTCAAATTTTGGATTAAAAAAAATAGTCTTCTCTCTTTCATGTATTAATTTTTTTCCTATTTCAATGATTTTTTTATTGTCAAATTGAAGATGTTAGATAATTGGCTTCTCCAAATCTATTCTATTTTCTGAAACCCGTATACATTTAAGTACTAATTCTTAACCAACAGACGTAAACTTTCTACTGTCTTTTTTGTAACTTTGATCTGATGTTTTCTGTGATAAAAAATTCCCTATCTTCAAATTATGTTTGCTTCAATTTTCTAGGTGATCATAGTTACTTTTGAAATTTGAGAAAAAACTGTTTCAAATAAGAATCACATTGAGATTCTGAAAATTTTTATGTTCGAATTTTTATGCACGAAACACGTGGAGAACTCGATGAAATCAGAATGTCAATATCACTACTTCCGATCCCCCAGATTTCTCCCCCCAAAACTTTCCGAACAGATACACATAATTAAATGCGAATTATCTAACGGGCCGGAGAAAAAAGAGAAAGATGAATTCGCGCAGCGGGGGAGCTTTGCGCGCTTTCGAGGACACTTCTAAGAAGATCGAAAAATAATCCCAAATGTGACATTGAATGGTGATTTTTACAATGTTTTGAACTTTCGAAAAACTAAATATGCGGAAGAACAAAAATGGAAAGTAAAGAAAGAAAAGCGGATTTGGGCAGAATAAAATATTGCTAAGATGGGTCAATGAAATACTGTACTAAAAAAAAAACTTTTGGATCTCTCAATACTTTGAAAACATAAATTTCAGAAAAAAAAAAACATAATTCTATTTGAAATTCATCGGAAATTTAACAGACAAGTGACCTAAAACCAAAAATCATCATCATCCAGAAACAGTGAATTTAAAATTAATTTCTAAAAAGCTATAAACGAACGAAATAACCGTGAGGAACTAAATCTAAGCGTGATCGAAACCGTTTTTCATGTAGTGGGATAAAATGATTTATAAAAATGAACCTAGAAGTTTGAATGTTCACTTTGAACTCTAGAAATGATTCGAGAACCTTTATCATTGTTTTTTTGAAACGAAAACCACGAAAAAAGAATTGATTTCGCGTGGCAATGAAAGTTAATTTATTAATTCATGAAACAGTAACTGAAGAATATAATTTCAGTGGTTTTTTGGTTGAAAATTCAGCTTTTGAATCTTTTTAGTAACGCATCGATCATGATTTTACTATTTTCAAAAACATTTAGATTTTTTTCAGGTTTTTTAGAATCAATAATTTCAAGATTTGAAAAATTCAAAGAAGCAATTTGTACTTTAATTTCAGTTTTTACTGTTTCAAGACGTTTTTATAACTGACAACTATGTATGCAAATCAGTTCATCATAGTTCTTCTACTTTAAGTTCAATAAATTGACCTATGAACTTACAATTAGAACTACAGTAATTTTAGTTTAGCCCCTAGATTTCAGATCACAAACATAAATGCCTTCAATTTACTGTTTCAGAGTGTGTTCACTTCCAAGATTGGAAATCATCATGAATATTGACTTATTTAGTATGTCGCAGAAAATCGAACCGTACTTGGACTACCCCGGTTTGGGACCTTTGGGGTTAAGCCCCTACTCTGAAAAAAAGTGAAGCCCTCTTATGTAAAAAAGCGAACATTTTGAGCTAAAAAAGTTTTCTCATAATGTATGTCTGTTAAGCCCCTGGTCGAAACGGTCGAAAGGGCGTAACAGGAGGTATTATTTGACAATAATGAGAATTGGTGATGCGGATTTCATTTTTCCACATATGAGCTACATTTTTGCAGAAAGATATTACATTTGAACCTCTACGTACAGTACTATGTGAGTACGGTATTATAAGGAAAAAGTGCTAAAAATGACGTTTTTTGACTGGTAATCCTTCCCAAATGGTTAAGCCACCCCAGGTCAGATCCGACCGAGTAGTCCAAGTATGAATTGAACACTACATTTTGAGAAGCTTTCATTTTTCAATATCGTAATTCTCCTGTTCTGTGTATTGAAAATTAGCAAGTTTTTTCATCACTTTCAAATTTATCAAACTCTCGATTTTACTGATTCTATATGTATTTAATGGTAAACGAATCACAAACATTTTAGAAAAACACAATAGAAATTTGTTGAAAATTTGAAACCGTGAATTTTTAACAAAGCTCTTTTGGAAGCATAATTGTTGTACGATAATGTTGGAATTCACTTTTCGTTCCAAGAAAATTCAGATTCTGAACATAATTGGAATTTCTGCGTAAGTTTTGGAAATATTGGAAACAGTATTTTTTTTCAAATTGTCAGATTGGTTATCGGAAAATGAAACTTGTGATTTTTCTCCAATTTTTCATTTAACTTTGGAAAAAAAAAATTATCCGACACAAAAAAATGAATGAAAAGAAACTGTAATTTTCGGGTATGAATTCTAGATATGATTGGAATTTATTTATTTATTTTTTTTTTTTGGTTTTTTCAAAATAACGACCATGAAGAATAATATAAAAACTTACCAACAAATATAATACACTTTTGGAACAGTAATGTTCGAATTAGAAAAATTGTTTTTCAATTTTTCGTTGAAACAAAGTTCAAGGTTTGAAAAAATGAAAGTTCCTGAAAAATTTATCCAAATCACTAATTTTCAAAAACTCGGCTATGGGAGAATAGAATTAGTGAATTCTGAGGTTTTTGTAATTCACATTGATTCTGAAAACGATTTGGAGATGAACGAATCAATTGCAAAAAAGTTTTACTATTTGAAAAAAAAACTTGAAAAAGTAATGTTTCACAGCTTCATCTTCAGTTAAAGTAATTACTATGCATTCATACAAATCCCCATTCCTCGATCAGCCAGACATAAAATATGTATTTATATGTTATCAATCAATTCCTAACACATAATTAGATCGTCTTCTCATTTTTATTCTCGCCAATCACTTTCCCCCGACTAGTTACGGGTTATCAAGATTGATGGATTTCGAAATGTTTGTGTGATACAAAGCGGATATTTCAAACATTTCTATAGAAAACTTATGATGAGAGAAGAAAAGTGTTTAGATTATTTTTTTTACAGTTTCGAGTTCTCTATTTATCCAAATCCAATTTGAATAATTGATAACGAATTAGTTAGTGAATAAAGGTATTGTTTCTACAAATGAAGAATATTAGAAACTATTTCAAAATCAAGACAATTTTTTAAGGTTCAAAATTCAGAAGTAAAAACTACAACATCTATAAAATGTACTTATGAAGTGTCTTCTTTGAATACTCAAACTCGTATACAGTAGCGGGCAAAAGTTTGTGTACTGTTGATTAAAACGACGTATCTCGGCTCAAAATGG
Source organism: Caenorhabditis sp. 38 MB-2015 (assembly GCA_900536415.3). Taxonomy (NCBI): domain Eukaryota; kingdom Metazoa; phylum Nematoda; class Chromadorea; order Rhabditida; family Rhabditidae; genus Caenorhabditis; species Caenorhabditis quiockensis. Next base: position 17,795 of record LR550175.1, read on the forward strand.
TCCATTCGAGCCCATATTTTGCACAGTTATGCCCGAAAGTATTAGCAACATGCTCCAGTTTTTGTGAAACGATATCTGGAAAAATAAAAATCTGAAAATTTTTTTGCTGAAAATTTTCAATTTTTGAAAAAAAAAACTTTTTTTCCTGGGGACTTTTTCAAATGTTCTTGAACGCCAAAATTGATGAAAGTACTCCAAATCTTCAGAAAAGACGTACCAATGTGGTGCTAATTGATCCCCAAATTTACAGAATTTTTTGAAAAAAAAATTTTTTTTGTTTTTTTTTTGTGGTGTCAGACAAGTGCCACTTAGGCACTGGCACTGTGTGAAGAAAAAAAAATTTTTTTTTGTTTTTTTCTGTAATTTTGGGGATCAATTAGCATCACATTGGTACGTCTTTTCTGAAAATTTGGAGTACTTTAATCAACTTTGAACCACTCTACGAAATTTTTAAATTTCCCCGTATTTTCAGAAAAATAATTCTTAAAATTCGGAAAATTTTTTTTTCGCTAATTCCTTTGAAGAAGTTTTTTTTACCAACCCAGGAGCACATTTTGGCGTTTGAGAACATTTGAAAAAGTCCCTAGAAAAAAAAAGTTTTTTCTCAAATATTGAAAATTTTCAGCAAAAAAATTTTCAGATTTTTATTTTTTCAGACATCGTCTAACAAAAACTGAAGCATGTTTCTGATATCTTTGGGCATAACTGTGTAAAATATGGGCTCGAATGGACCATTTTGAGCCGAGATACGTCGTTTTAACCAACAGTACACAAACTTCTGCCCGCCACTGTATATCAACTGCCGAAATATGAAAATTCATGCGAATGTTCAAATTTATTCACTGTTTCAACTTTGTTATTTATAACAACAAAGCTTCAACATTAGTTCCATCCTTTTATCCATTTGCCATTCTAATGGAGAAATTTACCATTTCAATGTTCCTAGTTATCAATATTGTTTTCTACTAGTTTACTCATTTTACTCATACAACCCCCAAGCTAAGGTTCTAATTTTGGAACAATGGTCACAAATATCCGATGGTAGTTTTCAGGAACATCGAAAAACTTTTCGTCATATCCAATCAAGACTTTTTTTCAGACATATATGTACAACTTTTGAAACAGTAATTTTCAGAAACACATTTTCAACTTGCCAATACCCTCCCAAAAGTTTCTCAAAGCTCCCAAGCCATGTTTTTCTTCACAGTTGGATACATTAAATGACCCGAATCTTTTTTCTTTTTCTAATGTTTGCCATCTTTGATGGGGTTGGTCAGAAAGGCGGATAAATAAATAAACATTCTTTGTCTTGTTTGTTATCCTTTTTAAAGATGGGTAACAAAACCAACATTTTGATACTACTTAGAAGTTTTTGGAACACACGTTGTTGTGAGTTTTTGGAGTTCCAAGAAACTCCGGAAGCTGAACCTTTAAAAAGCAAAAAAGTTTCCTAAATTCCAGATAAATTTTTTCTACGAGAAACCTGAAGACTTCCAGATTCTCTAGAAATTCTAAAACCTGGTTGAATTAATTTGTTAAGAAGCGATTCATGTTGAAAATGAAAATCCACTCTTTGGCAGCTCAAAGAGCAAATAAACAAATAATAGGACTTTGGCGGTATACCGGACGTTTTTGAGATGTGGAAGAGGATGCGCGGATAATTTATATTCACAACGATCAGAAGCTAAACCAGCATGGGGATTAAAAAAAATAGATATCAATTTTTTGAAACTGTATATTTTTAAAATTTCGGTCTGGAAAGATTTTTATTTTTCGCGATTTTCTAGAGAAGTATTTGCTTATTTCAAGCTCTAACGAACTTGATAATGACACTGACAATGGGAATAAGTTCCGGTGAATCAAAATCGGAAATTTTGCAGACACTTTTTCATAACTATGAAACAGTATTCTGATATTCTATAATATTATACGGATTCATTGAATATATGGAAAATATTACAATCTTTTGAGAATCAAAAGTTCTCTTCAATGAAAAAGGAACCTATTCAGAGTTGTTTCTTATGTTTGAAAAAATATGGTATCTCAAATGAGCATCATATTACGATTGCAATTAGAATGCATCAAATAGCTCACAGATTAGAGGTGAATCAAAAATTTGAAAATAGATTAGAAATTTAACCATTTTTTGAAACAGAAGTTTTGAGAAACACTGAACTGAAGTTGATGATCCTCGAAAAGAATCTTACTGTTTCAAATATTTTCCTTATCCAGAAACCATATTTTTCCATAATGGTTTGTGAAACTTGATGAGAAATTAAGATAAGATGTTTGGGTTTTTAAACATGAACTTCCTATATTAAAGAAAATCATCCCAACAAAGTTCTTGGGTCCCATTTTGTAATTTTGAAAATTGTGTCTAATACTTCACTGGTTCAAAAAATGGATTTATTTGAGAGGGACTAGTTGATGGTGTTTGGTGTTTAGTAAAGCGAGAAATTTTCGGAATTTTCATAAATTAAAACTTTTTGAAATGCCACATAAAATGAAGAACGGTTACATTTTTCATGTCAAGAAACCGGATTAAAAGACTTTGATGCAAAAAATCGATCATAATTTTCTTGAAACAGTATTTTTTTTTCTTAGAAATTCTGCGAGTTATTCAACAAAAAAGTCAACGAATACTGAAATTCACTTTAAAAAAAGCTTTTAAAATTAGGAAAATGATCCCTGTTTCATAGATTGTAGTTGTCTAGAAAAATAAAAAAATTTTTGACGTGATATCAAAATCAGATTTAAAAATTTGAAAAACCCTACTGAAAACAAAATACTGTTTTTTCAGCGCATTTGATACAATTTTACCAGAAGAAAACGGGAACTTAAAAAACGCAACACTTAAAAACAGGTGAAACATTATGATATATAATTTTTAAACACATAAATTAGATTGAATTATGAGAATTAAATTTTGAAATATCAATTAAAAGTTTGTTAACTATCCAAATATAAACATTTTTGAATGCTAATGAGAATATTTTGAGAATTTGAAAAAAAAATCCCCGAAAAAAATACTGTTTCAAGGTGACTGCATCACGAATAGAAGTTATGACATGATAATATATACATACACACTCTTATGGGGCTATTCAGAAAAAATTCTCCGCTTTTCTCAACGCTGAGAAAAGCGGAGAAAGGCGGAGAAAAACAACCCAGAAACCGCGAAAATATTGGCGGAGAAATGTATTTCACCTCCTAGATCGTTGCGAGACCAATCGCACTAAATCGACGCGCCTTTAAGTGAATTTATTTTTGTTTTTTTTTCTTGATTCAAAATGGTTACAAGAGCTATAAACTTTCTTCTTCTTTTTTTGGTGTCTCATTAATCTCACTAGACATCTGGAATACTGATTATTTTGTTTCTGCATCTCAAACTTCCAAAAAAAAAATTTTTTAATAAATTCACTTAAAGGCGCGTCGATTTAGTGCGATTGGTCTCGCAACGATCTAGGAGGTGAAATACATTTCTCCGCCAATATTTTCGCGGTTTCTGGGTTGTTTTTCTCCGCCTTTCTCCGCTTTTCTCAGCGTTGAGAAAAGCGGAGAAATTTTTCTGAATAGCCCCATTAGAAACAATGAATAATTGATTTTCTCCGAAATTGAATTCGGAGAATAATATTTTATGTTAAAAATGAATCAAAATGTTACTGTTTCAAAATTTTCATTTTTTCCAAAAAAGTGAGAATTTTTTGATACACGAATGGGCATTTACCAATCAAAAAACTTACTGTTTCAAACTCAATATTCTAAGGTTTGCAAGTTTATTATATATTATAATGTCGCCAATAACCCCGAACTAACCTGCAACAAGTCGAAAATCGTCACAATCCACAACTTTCCAATCAAATCAAAAGTGAGCCTGGCCAACGATAAAAGTAGCCATAGTAATAAAAGCGAAGTTAGTAGGGATCGAGGCGACATTTATGTCAGGCAGGCATGCCTTTTAAAATTGAAAATGGTGCACTTCTATCTTAATTTTCGTACGCAATTCTGGAATGATTTGTAAGCTCATTAAAAAACGATAAGAAAATCAACATGGAGGAAGAGAGAGGGAGAGAGACAATAGAGAACGAAAGGAATAAGAGAGAAAGAGAGAGGCTAGAAAGAAGTGAAACCAGTAAGTCCAGAGGAACGAGAGATACTAAAGAAGTTGAAGATGTTAGAGAGGCTAGAGAGGCGAGAGAGGGCAGAAATGCAAGAGAGGCCAGAGATGCTAGAGAGGCTAGAGAGGGTAAATAGGCTAGAGAGGCCAGAGAAATCAGAGAAAAACTGGATAAGAGAAAGACTGGAGATAACAGAGAAAGTGAGAAATCGAGAGAGACTGGAAAGAGTAAATAGGCTTGAGGCTACGAGAGACGAGTAGGCCTAGTAAGCCCAGTTAGTCCAGTAAGCCGCGTAAGCCCAGTAAGCCCAGTAAGCCGAGTAAGTTCAGTAAGCCCCGTAAGCTAAGAGAACCCATAAAGCCCACCCAGTGAACCAGTTCAGCCTTCCTTGATATAAAAAAAAAACGGGATCTTTATCCAAGCTGGAAGAAAAAGCTCGGATAAACAGACAAAATGTGAAGTGCTTGTGTGTGTGGTGGTCGGAGATCGAACGGATAGAGAGATTTTGTCAAGTGGCCGCGCGGCGGAAAAAAAGTGGGCGGAGTCAAGTTTGCCGCACGGCACGCGACCAAGAAATTTGATATTTGAGAGGGTTTTTTTGCTGCTTTTCTCAAGAGCGAAAAGGTAATCGAGAATTGAGCCTTGAACCTGATTATTTTTAGCAAAAGAACAATGAGGAATTTGGAGAGGAGAAGGGGGAAAAATAAGGTCATTTCACTTTTTGACTTGGTTATACAACTTGTGTCAACGTCGGGTATAATTACACATAATTAGGGATAGAATCGTCAGGTTTGTCATGTCAAAAAAACATGTCAAAAATGACAAAATGTCAAGTTGACCGAATAGTTGAAACTGAAACGGAGAAGTGAAAGTGATAGGAGGTCTGAAAGGGGAGATTTGAAAGTTTGAAATTAGTCATCAGAGCCGACTAAAAACCAATGAAAAATCGAGCATGTATACAACAGTTGTTGTCAATATGACTTCGAAACACCTTGTAAAAACAACAAATTTGTTATGAACATTTTGAAACAGCAATATATGTAATTTATGAAAACAAAAGGTTCAGAAAAAAAGAGACTAAAACTTCAACGTACATGATTCAGAATCGAAAAACACAACTTTTACACCGAAACCAAGTCGGATCCATTAAAATAACTTTGTCAGAAATGTTTTGCCAAAGAGTCCACTACTGAAAACTGGTAATTTTCAAAACTTATAAAAATCTTAAAGCAGTAGTTCTTCGGGAAATTCTGAATTTATCACGAGCTGGTTTGGTTATCTGATCACAACTAAATTGCCAATCACATACGTGAAATATCCCGATAAATAAAAAACTCAAAAAAACAACAGCAGAATGAGTCAGATGCTTACGTAATGAAAACTCCGAGTCTTTTAATATTCATAAATATTTTGAAACAGTAGTTTTGTTAGTAAATTAAATTTTTTTGTAGCTCAAAACAGCGAGTCGGATATTGTTCTTGAAAAACTTTCTAATGTGAGAAGAACCAGAATCAATGAAACACAACCGTAAGCATCTTTTTAAAAATATTTTGAAAGAGTACATTTTTTCAAATAATTAAACCCGTTTTTTTGTAATTTATGTGAGTCACGAGGTAAATTAGATTCGATGAGAACATATATGAGAATTAGCATAGAAAGCAAGCTGATTTTTAAACAAAAACACGAAATTGCAGACATTTCAGACGGATTCGACAAATTTGGGAAGCAGATGAAGGAGTAGAAATTTTTTACATGAAAAATTCCGCTCAACAAAAACGCGACATGCTCTAATATAATAACAATTTCGAGTCTTTCACTATTCATTAATATTTTGAAACAGAAGTTATGTTGGAAATTTTAATTTAGTGAAATTTTTGACGCTTTCAATAGCGATCGTCATTGTCCATAGATGTTTCAGACGGATGCTTTCTCATTTTGAGAACAAAATTACGGTTTCAAGTGGAATTGAGTTATAAGGTTTGAGCCCTGAAATTTTTATTGGAAGGTCTCATAAACCGGAGAAGATGAAGATTTTTGAAATCATTTTTTATTTATGTTTGATATACAAACCAGGTGTTTTTCATTTCAAGTTGGATATAAAATAATAGAAACAGTAATTATTTCAGTTATCAAAAAGAAAACAACTCATGAATTGTACTCAAAAAACTATTTTTTCTGAAATTTACCCAAGAATTTCTAAATTTTTGTTTTATTGGATTAAAATAAAAAGGGGGATCTTTTCTATTTTTTCAAGTTCAAAATTAAAGTTGAGGTGAGAATAAATGGAAGATTGCTTTTTTTCCCCTGTTTCTGTTCGAAGCCTTTAACCAATAACAATGTATAATTTGGAGTTAGATATGTGTCTTTTGAAACAGTAGTTGTGTTCAAGAATTTTCATCACCAGACCTGATTTTTTTGAGTTTAAAAATATATATGTCTGAAATTGAACATTTTCAGTCAAAAGTCAGTTTCATGATACCAATTTCAGAATTATTCTAAGGAATAAAAAAAAAAAAAATACAAGTTTTGCTCATTCTCTTTATCTCAGTTTTGTGATTCCCAATCCGTATTAGAAAAAATTAAGATTTGAATGTACGCGTCAGTAAAAAAAGGAAAACAAAAAACTCGCGGAGCCATCGCCGCGAGCAAGCGTGCTCTACCGCATACATTACTTTTCGAAAAAAAAACAAGAAAAAAGCCTTGTCTGCGTACACACAACCAGAACAATAAAATACACGCAAAAATGCACAGCTCTTTCAGAAGAAGAAGCGCAGTCGACTTTTAAAGTTTTATTTTTTCTAATCGGATTTTTCTGTTCCACCTGTTTTAGAATTAACAGTTTTCAGTCCTCATAGTCTAAAAAATAATTAAACCAATAATTGTTTACGTTTCAAAACACAGTTTATTGTTTACACGAGATTATAAGCAAAAAAAAAAACAAGACCGTTTTTTATTCAAAAGAATAAAAAAAAGTGAAACTGTTATCTCTGCCATTCATCTATCGTCGGAATTTTGACAGAGAGGAGAGACGGGGGAATAGATTTTGTTACTGTATTTAAACTACAATTTTCGGATGTAATCCTTAAAAAAAATGGAAGAATCAAAGAACCTACAGTACCTCTCCAAAAAAGGTATGAAGAAAGCTCTTAAAAAGTGCCTATACTAGTACAAAACGATCATCAATAATAAAAATAAATAATAAAATAAAAACATGACTATGAAGCGAACGAGCGGGTGCGCGGAAGAAGAAGAACGCCTATTGGTATATAATAGAGAAAAACGAGAGAGCGAGTAATATTATACACACACAGCGACTTCGCGCACCCGACGAAATATCATTGGGGATAGAAGAGAGACGAGACGTGTGGTCAGGTAATACCACCACCTCCCATTTTATCCAAATACATACCAAATATTTGAATTGAGGGGAAAAGGCGGAGTGAGGGACGAGCGAGTTATCGCTGGATGATCGAGAAATAGAGAATTCACTTTTTTTTTGGGAGAAGATTAGATTGGTTTGACGGATTAGTGACTAATTGGTATTGTAGAAGATGAAGAATGTTGAATTTTGATGAACTGGTTTTTTTTTTGAAGATTTTGAAATTCTGGCCTTTGGTGCGTGATTATTAAATCAGTTTATCGATGTTTTTTTCCGAAATACTATGTAAGTTGAACATTTTTACTTTCTTATAGTTGAATGGTGCTCTAAATAAAATCCCTGAAGAATTTTTTGATTATCAAAGAATTCTCACTTTGTTCTAACGTTAAAAATTCAGCGAAAATACGAAAATTTCATATTTTCTCTGAAACTCCAGTATATCCATTTTTATTTTCAAAATCAAATACTTTTGAAACACCAGAGCAACTTTTAAAGAAGTATAGTAGTTTTTGAGTTTTTGGAAACAGTAATTTCTGAGAAACTCTATGCTGAAACTGATGATTTGATAAAAATCGAAAATAATCTGACAATTTTATTTATCCAAGAACTTTATTATTTCATAGTAATTTTGCAACAATTCAGATGGACCTCGTCGAATCAAATAATCAGATTGCCTTTAGATACAAAAAAAGAAAATATAAATTTTTTGAAACAGTAAGATACACTGGAATAATAACGCAAATTAACTTAATATTGAAGAAGGGAATTTTAAATTGTTTTTTTTCTGAAAACACAATTTTTTGCGAATAAATTTTTACAACGATTTATTTGTCTTGTACACCAAGATTTCCTAGTTTTGCAATGGGAGAAAAATTCAAATACTTCGAAGTTTCGTTCTGGCGCTTCACTTTGAAAAAATATTTGGTAAATTCTCAATTTTGATGTTTCTTTTCTCACGAATTTATTTTTTGGGAAGAAAAGTAGCTCACAACAATATTCTAGGTAGTTGAAATCTGTTGAACAGGCTAAGAAACAGAGATTTTTCAAAAAACTGAGTTCCAGTTTCGACATTGTGGTTTTTTCGGGGTTTTTTTTCGGAAATAAGCAAAGCTTGAATGGAAGTTTTGAAAAACCAAAACTTCAAAATTTCATGTTTTGAAATTTATTACTGTTTTTTAAAACTTAAAAAAATGGACAAAAAATATGATTATTAGTTTTGAATTCTTCATGAACGGTTCTCGACTTTTTTTTTTAGTTTTGACACGTATTAACCTCAAATTTCAGAGAAATCAACCTTATTTTTTTGCATCAGTGATTTGAAATTCAAAAAACTGAAAAAATAGTATCAGGTCCTAAATTTTTAATGTCTTCATTCTGAAGCACTTTTCATGAGCTGAAGCTCCTGGGAGTCAAACTAAGATGTACTACCTCAAAAATTAACAATCTATTATTTTCAATAAAAAATGTATCAAAAAGCAACATGAAATAATAAAAAA
>LR550176.1:0-66638 GCA_900536415.3 Caenorhabditis sp. 38 MB-2015
AACAAACATCACTGCCTCATTTGGAAATTAGCGACAATCGCATGACTTGAATATTTTCCAAAAAAAAATAAAATAAAAATTCAAGTTCATATGTTACGTGTCTGAACCCCCTCACCCTCGAACCATCATATATTAAAAGTTATCTTTATTAATTCCGTAAGAATTTTTGATTAACAAATGCACCACGTCACAACTTCAAACTTTTTAAGTACAGCTTTACTCATTTTTTCTTAATTTGCTATTGCCCTCATGTCTCAAATAATCTCGTCTAAATGAAAACTGACAATCTTCAAGTTATTCATCCGGAAAAGTTCATATTCTTTGACCTCTCGGAACATTTTGTAAAAAGCTATTTTTTAACCTCCTTGACTTTCATGCCCTTCAATTTTCAACTTCTTTTTTTTTCAACTAAATGCCGGAACACTTCCCTATTTACTTGTTCTAAGAATCTTCTTTAGATCTGAAAAAAACTTTAATTTTATTGAATACTATTTTTCTTTTCTTCATCCACAATCTCACAAATCTACCCTTACATGAAATGCAATGAAGAACGTTTAGTGGGCGGAGCCTAATGGACCAGTCCTCCTCCCCTTTTCCCCAGTTATTTTCACCTTCATTTGTTGCTCTCAACCGCCCATTTTTTCTATATTTCATGTGATATTTACAGATTTTATTCATTTTCAGCTTCAGCTATGTCGGGACTGAATATGAGTGCTGAATGCAGTGCCGAAAGCAAAATGGCGGGAAACTGTTATAATATACAAGTTTGCGGATATTGTTATGATTATGCAGAAACTCGTCACGTTTCAAAAGAATACGAACAATTCAACATGGTGAGATTTTTTTCGTGTAATGTTTAGTGTCATATAATGAGTGTTGAGTAGAAGGAGAAAAAGGGCATCATAGAATAATTTGATGATTGATATTCGAGTCACATTTTGACTATTGCTGAGCAACTACAAATATTTCAAGGAAGTAGCAAGATATAGGGTTTTTGAAAATGTTTCTCTTGTAAAAAATATTGTACAAGAAAAGGTGGTTTTTTAAAGACTGACTTAAAAACAGCTCATCACAATTAGCATATATCCCAAGGGGATTTCTCATTTTTGGAAATGCTGGCAATTGATCACTATATTTTCTTGGTATGGTTGACACAAGGAGATGGTATAGTTCGGAGAAATAATATGTTGAGTATTCGATCATTAAAACATCAGAAATATTTTACAACCCCTACTACTTTGACCTTTAAAAATAATTGCCGGGCTTTAGCATTTTGAAAATATCATTTCTGAAAAAAAGCACAATAAAAAAAATCACAAATCATATGAAACTAGTTTTCCATCAAAGAAAAGTTTTTGTTTCCTGAAATGTAACCCGAAATTTTTTGAAGCCATAAATAATTGAAAAAAAACAAAAGAAGTGATCTCAGATTCTAAGACAAACAACATTAGAACCTTTTTTCAAGATACATGTTGTTTTTTCTTGGAAAAAAAGAAGAGTTTTCGTACACGCAACGCGATCGTGAGATAGAATAATTTCTTACACGTTTATAAAATTTTTTTCTGAAGTTTTTCATGAAAGAGCACATTTTAAGTTTAAGAATAAATACTTTTCAACGAAGAAGTAAGCACCCCGCAAATTGAAATTTTTTGAACGAAATTTTAAACTTTCTCCAATAAAAAATCAACTTTCGATTTTACTTTTTTTGAGATATATTCTTCCATAATTTTAAAAAATCTAAAACCAAACATTTTGTTCCTTGATTTTTTGAAAAACAACTAGGTATTAGGTCCTCTTCCAAATGTTTTAAGCTCTCTATTTTTTGTTGATGTCTATTTCAAGAAACATAACTCCAGGTTTCAGGCACACCCAAAAATGTTTCCTGAGAATAAATACTCATGAATATTCAACACCTATAGTATCTTCCTTTTCTCACAAAGAGAAAAAATGAAACATCACGAGCAATTCCTTTTTTGCTCTTTCAACGACCTACTAGGCTGATTAGTTCAACCGCTAATTCTTGCAAGAAGACAAAAAAAACAGGGGGAATATTTTGCGGTTGTTTCAACATACTCGCCTGAAGTGTTCATTGAGAACGAGATAATTTTTTGGTGTTTTTCGTGTTGTTTTTGCCATTTCGCCTTCAGGAGCCAGGAAATTGAAGAGCATACACACAAAGAGAAAGCACATAAAATAGACAGGGTTCTGATTTTTTTTCTTTTCCAGGTCGTTATTGGGGTACTTTTACCAACAATCGGTTGCTTGGGACTTATTGGTAATTCTCTGTCAGCATTCACCTATTCGAGAAGAGAAATGATATCGAGCTTGAATGTGTGAGTTCCTTGTATTCTATTTTCCCAAAAAAAATCTATAGACAATGGGATGTTATTCATAAATGCAATTTATACTTGTTTTTGTTTTGTTTTGTTTTCCAGGGCAGTACGACTTAATTCATTTCCATTTTACATAAAGCCTTTGTCCTTTCAAAAACCCCATTTTTTATTTCCTGAAATATGACCTTCTAACCAATTCTTGTTTTGTCTGAAAAAAGAAGTGAAAATCTCTTGTTTCAAATTGAAATTAAATCTCAATAAAACCAGACTAAAACGAATATATATTTTCAACCAAGGAAAATATATTTATTAGTTTTTAACGAAGAGGAATACAAAATAAATGAATTTCTTGAAAAACGAAACATTTTTCAGATACCTTTTCTCATTGGCATGCTCGGATATTGTCATCATATTAACTGCATTTTTTCTCTTTTTCTTAGAGAATATGAGAAAAAGATCGGAATATGCAACATACTACTTCGCAGTTTTGTCACCAATTATGTTTCCACTAGGCCTCATTGCACAGACTCTCTCTGTGTTTATCACAGTTGCATCGGCATTCGATTGTTTCGTGCTGGTAGCCGCTGGCGAGAAGTTCAAAAACAAATTTTGCTCAGTTTCTACTTCAATTTTTGTAAGTATCGTTTAGAACAGTGTTGAATAGAAAAAGAAAAGTTTGTCAATTGCTTGGTTGACATTAAATTGTAATCAAATCCAGAAACTTAGAGAAAAAAGAACAATATCATACTTGTTTCTGTTAAGACAGTAAAAAAAATGTATCACTACGAGCAGTTACAAATCCTTGTTAGAAAACAAAGAACTTTCATTTCAACAAAGCGTACATAATTACCTGTGTTCTTATGCTTTTCAAATGTTTTTCAGTTATCTAGAATGCCACTAACAGCTCAAAAATTGAACAATTATCTTTCAAAAAACCAAACTATGATGTTTGTTTTCCAAGAAAAAGTCTATACTCAAAATATAATAAAACGGCTGAAACGGATGCTTTCAACAGCCAGGGGAGTCAGTTTCTTAAAAGGTGCCTTTTCCTACCTTTATGGATTTATAGGCGTGAGATTAGAAAAAAAACAAAATTGAATTATTTCTAACGAGTAAAGAAAAACATCTAATGAAAAAAGATATTTCAAATCTGAAAGTACAGTAGTATAAGATGAATTAGTAAAGTGTTCCTTTTTCAGTTTTTATTGTGTTGTTCCTGATTCGTTTTCCAATTTCTAGGCAATATTGAACAAATTAATTGAATTAGAGTAACAGACTCGAAAAACCCCAACAGAGCACTAAGGATGTACCAAGAAATGAACTTCTTGTTTAATCCTTATGTATATTTTTGAAAACCAACATCTTGTCTGAAATCAGTTTCAGAATTTTTTTTACATGTGGTTCTCTTCATTAAAGATCACATATTGTTTCTTTTTTTCAAAGATCATTTCTCACAGACACATCTTCTTGTCACAATACATTTTGGGAAATTCGAACCTGCATTAAAACAAGAAAAACCAAGAAAGATTTTTTCTTATGAGCAATCGTCAATTTCTCTAATGAATCTCAGTTTTTATTACCATTTTTTTTTCAGATTCTTTGCATGATCATCGTTACCGGGTTTGTCTATAACTCTCCTCACATGTTCGAAATCTACGTCATCGATTGCTGGAACCTTAATTACAACACTCTTTCAAAAGACGTTTGTCCAACTGCACTTCGCGCTAACCCGGTGAGCAACTAATCCATCCTAACCACAGAAAAATGTGGTTTGCTTGGTCTAGAACATAAGGAAGTTTTATTAAAAAATTTACACTTCTCTTCTTTTTTGTGTGTTTTGGGAGAGTCTATAAGATGTTATATGAGAAAAAGAGGATTAAGGGGTTTTAAACAATGATGATGATGAAATACATGTTTTAGGACTATCTCAAAATCTACTATGCCTACATGTATACAATTGTCATGGCTGTTGGACCAGTCGTATTGCTCATTGTTATCAACACTGCCATTGTGTTAAGTATGAGAAAATCTGCAAGTAATGGATCGGATTCGGATATTATAACTCTGGTTTTGGTTGTTTGTTTGTTCATCACTTGTAACATTTTGGTACGAATATTCTTTGTTTACTGAAAAAAGTTCAAAAGATTAATCTTTCAGCCTCTCACTGTCAACTTTTTGGAACTTGTCTTCGGAATTATCAACAGTTATCTAATTGATTTGTCCAACCTCATGGTCGTTGTCAATTCGTCTTGCAACTTCTTGATCTATTATGCTTTTGGCTCACATTTTCGACGAACTCTTCGACATTATATCAAAAACGCCTGGACTCGCAACTTTGGCCAACCCCGAAGCAATAATCGAACTCCAGCTCGTGTTAAATTATGTCTTCCAGCTACAGAAATTCTGATCTAAGACTTTCTCACATCTTCATGATGAATATCATCACTCCGTTTACGTGTTTTCAAAATGATCTGTGGTTTCAACTTCTTGTTCTTATTTATTTATTTTTCAAAATCATTATTATTGCTTTAGATATGTCTATATTTTTCATATATTTGAATAAAGTGTTTTTTAATGTAAAGATAAGTTAAAATCAAACAAACGTGAGAGCGAGAATTGACAGCAAGGCAGGCAGGCAGGCAGAGACATAACAAATACAAACAATAAAAAAAATCGAAAAAAAAACGTTTCGAGCGAATGTTCTTCTTGATGATATGACTTTCCTAATTATTTACTACATTTTTGTCATGTTTCGTTTTACTAATTCAGCAGTTATAACAAGTGTGAGTATTCCTTATACCATAAAAATATATGTATAATATTTTTCACACAGTGCTGTTCTCAACAAGACAATTCCTCGCCTTGTTTATCCTATGATAATAGTATGATGGCTGAGTCACTGGATCAAGCATTGTTCTCATTTCCAAATCTGGCTTCTGAGGATAAATCGACACTTTTTCACGAGCAAGAAAGTGTATCTAGTGTGAGTTTTGTTGGGTAGAAACCTGTTTTCCTGTTTGACAGTTCAAAAAATTGTGTGCAAAATAAACAGTGATTCGAAATTAGTCATCGTATATATATGTGAGAACTTTTTCATTTTCAAAGGTCAAAGATTATGGAACAGAAATAAAAATGCAAATTTATTAAAGTTGAACCTTGAAGTTTGTTGTGCAATAAATGTTTTAACATGCACTGAAATGTTTGGGCAGATCGCGGAATCACTATTATCCGAAAGTATACAAATTTCGATTTCAAAACATAACTTCGAACTTTATTTTGACAGCAATATCGAATCGTGGTAGTGTTACAACAACCTTTCTAGATAAAAACTCACTCTGCTCAAAATTTAGTTTTACATACTTGTTTATCTTGTGCCTAACAAAAAACCTTGAACTTTTCTATTGATTAACGTTAAGTATTAATTATTACCCAAATCACTCGAGTGTCATTTTTTTTTAAATTTGAAGTATTGTTTTCTGACAACCAGTACAAAAAAAATCTGACAATTAGTACAAAACACTGTATATGTCGTATTGTTATTTCTATTTCAAAATTCCCCATGGTTATCCCTTTAATTGTTTTCGTTTTAAAACTGAAGAAAGGACATATTCAGAAATACAATTTGATGATCTCATATTGCGCATTTTAGAACTATCAAAGTCCAGGAAATTGAAAAAAAACATTTGTTGATAGAAAATGCGTTAGTAAATGTTCCAGGTGAAACCAATGACCAATAGATTGTCTATTGCTTCAATATCCGTGGGTAGCGCAAATCTTGAATCCGATTGTACCACACAGTCTTGTATGAGTTGCAAATTATCAATTCTGAACGGATTTTTGAGTAACCCATCACTATCTGCCGAAGATTATCGAACATTCACTGAACAGAAAGAAGAACTAGTTCTGAAACTTGGTAATTTGTCAGACATCAATGAAAAAAAAATGATACATTCCGAGTTTTAGGAACATCTCAAGGATCATGTAGCAGTTCTCGCAAAAAACGACAAAGTTTCACAGTTCATCGTAATTTTAAGTCATATGTTTTGTTGAATCCACAACAAGATCAGGAAAATCAGAATAGTATTGATCCTTCAACAACGACAACGACGACGACGACAACAACAACAGAGACCACAACAACAACTGGAAGTAACGACAATTCGACTAACCCGAATGGTATGATGGGTCCCCCTCCCCCNCCCCCCAGTAACCAACTTCAACGTTTTCAGAATTTAATAGTGAGCATGCAAGAAAATTTGTGAATGAAAAAATCCCAAACAGAAGATTCACAATATATGAAAAAATGATACAACTATTACTATTT
This sequence comes from Caenorhabditis sp. 38 MB-2015, assembly GCA_900536415.3. Lineage (NCBI taxonomy): Eukaryota > Metazoa > Nematoda > Chromadorea > Rhabditida > Rhabditidae > Caenorhabditis > Caenorhabditis quiockensis. The sequence continues at coordinate 6,658 of LR550176.1, forward strand.
TCTAATAAAAAGATGTTTCAGTTCTTGGAGTAGTGACCAATCTTGGATGTGATTATCGGCGAGGAGAAGTTCTGAACGATTCGTCTGAATGGTGCGGATTATGTAGTTTATGCTGGCAATGGAGGAAACTGCCTGATGATTATTATCCTAATTACCTTAATGAAGTGAACTGTGATGACACGGATAATGGATGTTTGTCAGGTATGCCCTTCATCATTCTCTTAGTCGATTAGACTCGTTTTTCAAACGTCTAAATGATAATATTGCAGGATATGGGACATGCAATAAAATCTACAAAACAATAACTATCCTTCGAAAAATGAATGATGAATGGAAAAAAGTATCGATAGATACAATAAATGCTTGTGAATGTCAAGTTGGAATTGGATCACCATTACATTCTCTTGTTATAAAATGACTCTTTTATTTTATCATAATTTTACTTTGAATAATAGTTCAAACATAAAAATGTAATACTTTTTGATTGTACATGTTAATCTTATAAATTTTGCGTAACCCGAAAAGACTATCTCTAGTTTTGGAAATGTTTAATGCCATGGAATTGAAGTTGGTTGAGCTGTTTGCACTTCTGTGTAGTCTGGAAATGCTGTTTGATGGTTTAAACAAGTTCCGAGTAGATATAGAAACCTTTTGGAGGGAATCCCATGTAGTATGGTTGTGACATGATTGGCATGCAAGATGTTCCTGAAATAATATTCGATATTTTTTAATGTTGTTTAGAGTTCCTGTAATCATATCCTAACATCGGCGTAGTTAGGTATTCTCTCCGTGCAAAAAATTCTGAATAATATTCTGCTCAGAAAAATTTTGATGAGAAAAAAAGTTAACTAACCTAATTGAGTGATTTGTGGAATTTGAGGAATAGTCGGTATATTTGGAAGTGTAGAGATAGGTTGAACTGGTGGTATATTAACACTTGTCAATCCATTACTACTTCTCCAAACGTTGAAAGCTGTCTGTAATCCGTATCCAGTTTTCTCGTCAAAAATCGACCGCCCAAATAGTTTGCATCCATTCTGTTTCATCTTCAAAAAATTTTGGTTAGTTTTTCTACCCATTAAACCAGAAAACAACCTCATCCAAAAAGCAAATATAATCCGTTGCAATTCGCAAAGTATGTATTTTGCTCATTTTGTCAGATGGCATCGATGGTATCATCTTACGAAGTGTCGAAAAAGCATCATTCAATTCCTGTAATTACATAGATTCACCAATTTTTCATTGTCGATGAATCAAAAACAGAAATCCATATATTTTTATATGACGCAATGTGCAAGTTCTCAGCGTATAATATAAAAAGCTGTCTGCTGGCTGGTGTATGTCTGATTGGTTTATGAGTGGATGAGAATATCCGGAATATGAGAGAAAAGGAGGAAGAAGGACTACTGTACTAAGAACATGGGAGTATACATGGACAACAAGTTGCCTATGAATATTGAATATGAATTCTGTGAAAATATATTCAGTATACTGCATTTAATTCGTGTACTCCCAAATTCTAATTTTCTTAAATTTTGTGGATTCATACAGCCTGACAACTTAACGTTTAAATAAGAAAAATGAACATTTACATCATTTTCATTAAAAAAGACTTTGTTGTCAAGAAGTAAGAATGAAATTATGGTGAAATAGCGTTTGTTCAATCCATTTTTTGAAATTGTAAGAATTTAACTTCTATGGTCTACTTTACAAAACTAAAAATTTGAGAAATCTTCAACTATTGAACTCTGAACGTAAACGAATTTTGAGAAAAAGAATTGACATAGGGTTACCCGTACATGATTAGTTTTACAAACTCTTTTGTAGAGAAAAAATCATATATCATTCATGTTCAGCATATGTTGAGATGATCAATAATAAAGTTTTCGAAAAAGCATAGTGTTCCAATAAATCAGAAAAGTTCTGACAAATCCCTTAATCCTCCCCACTATGATCAATCATTTTTCCGATCCTAAAACAACAAAGTCAAACCGCCATTTCTAAATGCCAACATTATTCTTCTCTATACCCTCACTCTTATAAAAACTTTCAAGAAAGCAAAGGCAGCACATTTAGTGTAGAACGGGCGATCAGCTCCAGATGTCACAACCAAAACATTTATTACCAATGCTATCTGCGTTTCTTTTCCGTTTTCTCTCTTTCTTTCTCATCTACCGTATACCCTTCCAACAAACTTTGGGTCTTGCCGACTTTATGATAGGTGGAAATAATAGAGGCAGATAGGGGTTATAAATATGTAATATATATAATTATTGTTGTTTACAATTTTACAACAGAATATGCAGACACATGTTACAGTGCCAAATGGGTTTATAGATCAGGTGTTAGTGAAATATGATATGTTTACATTAAAAAATCATTTGTAGTAATTATAATATGTTTATTTCTCATCTCAAGAAAAGGTCACACTCTGGCTCGAGAAAGTGACGTTTGAATATACATACATTGAACACAGAAACTTAATGAATTCGAATTCATATGTATCAGTTCGGCCCGGTTATTTTTAAGAACATTTACGGTAAGAAAGTTTTGAACAAAAATTGGAAATTTATAAAAACTATTAGGTAATATTCTCTAAAAGTTCAATAAAACAGTAAACAACCCAAAGAATGGGGGAGTAGCTAGTGACACCAAAAATAAAATTTGATCTCTCCTTGACGCCTAGTATCTAAGAAAATGTGGGTTTTTTCCACATTTCTGGTTACATGCAATTTCTGAACAAGAAGTTTTCCGATGGACCTTATGATAAAAATCCATAAAAATCCATGCGGCTTCACTTAACAGAGTATTATTGAATGCAATTTTGATGTCACCCTCTCTCTGAGTCAAATCTTTTAACCTTCTTGCAACAATCATTTCCTATGTGAATCAGAAAAGGGATCAGATTGGCATGCAGTTAATTTTTTGTGTCAAAAAATTTTTATGATAGAAGAATTTTTAACTCTCAATAATTTTTCGTTGGTTAATTTTTCAAAATAAAAAGGTTAGGTAAAAGACACCAAACGTGAAATTGTCGTGAAATATTTCTGATATTCATTGAATTTGAGAACAGAAAAAATATTAATTCAAAACGGTCAAAGTGGAACCTTAAGAACAACATGCTGGAAAGTGATATGATTCGGTAATGTAAAAGAGCTGGGCCAAAAGGAGCAGCTAAATGCCACATTCTTTGGACCAAGAAAAGTGACTTCAAAAAGTACAACTGCACTTTCTTGTGAACGTGAAGTTTTTTTTTAATTTTTGAGAATTGAAATGTCTCGTGTAATTTTCCCTTTTTGATAGCTTTCTTAAGAGAATATGAGAAAAGATTCGGACTGATTTTTAAAACTCGGAAGCAATTCTTGAACATTTCATGCATGCATGTACTTCAATTATCTAGTATTCAACTAGGTATTCAGTTTTCAAGTTTCCCGGATTTTTTGGCCTTTGACATTTTTCTAATAGAAAAAAATTACGGTTTCACGGAACAAAATTTTCCACACAAGTTCTTCAATCTACCACCCTGAATATAAACTTTATTACAAAAATATCTGAAATTGTTTAAAATTGAAAAAATATTTTTCAATTCGAAACCAAATCGTAGGTTTTAGATAATTAGAAGGGAAAAATTTGTAAATTCCAAATGGTTATAGCAAAAAAGTTGTATTTAATCTTCTTATTTCATAATCCCTAAACTTTTTATAATAAAAAAATTTAAACTTAAACTCTTCATAATATTAGTTCATAACCCTCAAACTGGAATCTTTTTCGAAGAAATACAACATGATTTTGAAGTCCTATTTTCGCGCGGAACCTGTTCATAAATCTAACCCAAACCCATCTCATGTCAACCACACAACAACTGACACAAGTTGAGTTTAGAATTAATCTACCGTAATTTTGTTGACTCACTTTAGTTCTCTGACGTTCACGTCGATTTGCACAAGCTCTTTGAACCACGTTGTCCTCCTCATGTTTGCTGATTTTCTGAGTTTTCTCGGACTTTCTTCTAGCAACCATCTGGTGAAAAATTAAATAAACAATTCCAATAAAACAATATGAATAAAGATTCTAATATTACGAATTCAGAAAAGATAAGAATAAAATAATTAGAAGAAACACAAAAAAACAAACAAATGATGGATACCTCAAAAAAAGCATAATGAGACTCCACCCTCTTTTTTCTTTTTATAAGATATTTTTATTCTCCTCATTGGGAGGAGCCTGAGCCATCCATCCGTTGCTCTCATTCTAAATGTTGTCTACACTCTCTCAGTTTTACGTATACTCTGTTGTGGAATGCAAGCAAGGATAGTTTCGTCACCTTTGTTTCTTCAAAGTTTTTCCGAGTGATTTTGGACATTTGGTGGAGATGGTGCCATTTCACCTCACTAATTTATGTGAAGGTGTTTGGCACGAAAAGTGTGGGTTGACTATTTTGAAATGCATAATGAGTAAGTGAATCTTTTTTGAGAAAGTGATTTCTCAGGGTTTTTTCTTTAAATAAAATGGGAAAAAGTATGTCCGATGTGAAATCCGGGCATCAATGGAGTCCTGAAATTTTTCAAGTGGAGATAATCTACATTTTCTGTTTTTTCATCATGAAAACTAGACTATTATATTAGAAGTAACGTAGTGAACCTGAAACTTTGATCACTGCCAGAAAATGTAGTTCATCGAAGAATCGTTAACCCCGAAGAACACGTATGAATTGAAAAGGCCTTTTTAAAGCTGAATATTCATTCTATAAAACTCGCACTGTCAAAAAAACTGAATTTTACATCAAAACATACAAAAAATCAGTTGGTTTCTTCTTTCTAACTGAAGAATAAATAGAAGCTGCGTTAGTATTTGAAATGAAATCAGAAACGGTTTTCACAAGGAACACTGTTGATTGCTCGTTTTTCTTCAAAGGATCGTTTGCAGAAAGTAATCACATCCAACATCAGATAGAGAATAATGGCAACATCTGGAGTTTTCGAAAACATTTTTGAAAAAAAAAATAATGAATTAACTCACATAAAGCAGTGCATATTTCGAATATAATTTTGGTGATTAAGTAGAACTTCCATCTCCAATCATCAGTCAAATTGAAATCTAATTAAAATATTACATTTAAAATGCTCATCAAAACGTTATTTAAGTTCCATCAGAGAATGGTGTGAAGATTATTGAAATTTAACTATTGAAAATATTTTGAAATTTGACACTTCTGATCAGTTTTTTACTCCAAACCATTTGTTAACGAGATCACAACTTGATTCAAATTTGTTTATCCGGACGAAACTCATTTTTTGAACCTATGTGTTTTTGACATAGTAATATGAAATTTCATGTGTCCTATTTGATGTTATGAAACTCACAATATGTTTTTTACCATTATTTATTAACTGACAAAATATGAATAAGTTGATAAGCCGACAGTTCTTGGAACGAAATTTTTCTCATTTTTCAATGTTCAAAATGTGAAAACTGAATTTGCTTTCAAAAAAATTTCTATTCATACCGGTTAATGCCAAGCTTTTTGAAAACAGTTGATAGACAAAACTTGCTAAATTTTGAATCTTCACACCAATTACTGGTTAGAAAAGTTTCTACAATTAAGTAACAAAATATTAAAACATACGTGTAAACATGACCAACAAAGTGTGAACAATCATTGTCCCGATCAGTAGAAGCAGAATTATCTGAAAATCCAATTTTGCAGTTCGGAGCTCTATTTATTCATTACCGTAACACAAAATGCAAATTGTGCTATATACTTGTTTTTAGTGATCAATGCTGCAATTATTGTAGCCATCGAAAGAATCTGAAATTATACAGTTGAATAACTTTTAGAGATTTGGGAGTTTTTGTTTTTGTCAGGAAAAAGTTTCATACTGCAAATCTTTCGATTAAATAAACACATGAATTGTGTTTTTCAATAAACATAAACTGGCTATCGCTTTATATACTTTCTTACAATTATAAAAAATAAAAAATCACCGAAACTGATAAGCATATGATATCCAGAAAATTTGGGGTGTAAAGGCAAACTAGAACGAGAGCAACAATCGAGTAGATCAATGCAAAGATTGCCAGCACGTATAGAAGTTTCTAAATAAAACACATGGATAGTGAATGACATTCTGAAAAAAAACTTACGAAAGTGTCAAAAAAACAGCAGAACGGTTTGACCAGCTGAAAAAATTGAAGAAAATTTGTGAGTTGAACAAATTAAATTTTTTTTTTTTGAGTACAGAAAAATGAAATTATATTTTAACAATAATTTTAAAGTTCATAGTTCGTATCTTTTTCACTTTTGAATTACTTGAAATGGAAAATCAGTCAAGCCGACCTCTAAAATTTAATTTTGCTTATCAACTTTCACATCAAAAAATTAAGTAATGCACCAAGCAACTACTGACAACAAATCGGGTACGGAACCATCCTCGATCACACTCCGTTGCACAATCATTGATAATGATGGATCGTGGTCGAATATGTTGTCTTGTCATGGACTGAAGACAATAGTCTGTAAAAAAAATGTTAGGGGATAAAATTCACCAGTTACGCGTGATGAAAAAAAAATCAAATCTCATTTTTTTAAAATATCTATTGACTTTCTCACAACAAAAATTACATTGTTGTGATAAGACAGGGATAAGTGAAAGGTTACAAATTTTCAAACGGACATAGCTTTGGTCTAAGTTATTATAGTATTATTAAAAAATGCAATGTAATTTTTTCAACAGTTTTTCATTTTTTTAATCAGATGATAAAAAATTTCCAACAATTTTGCACACACTATAATGTGCACAATTAGTATTCTGTAATACAATTGATGACAAGAATAACTGATACACACTAATAACTTTTGAAACAGTGAAACAATATCCTTCAATTTCAATTTTAGAATTATTTATTTATTTATTGAATACGTGTTTGCCACGTGAAATTTCACATAAAAATGTACAATTATTTTAAAAAATATAGAATCGAGAAACAACGGATATAAATGGGGAATAGATGGGGTGAAAATGTTTGGAATAGCGAGGATCTTAACTCAATCCCAAAGTTCTTATGCGCAATATTCAATACAAGTACTCAGTCAATGAAATAAAACAGAATATAATAAAATTAAATAAGAACATGTTCTATGAACAAAGAAGTTCTTACGAATGTTAGATTTCGGTGTCTTGTAATGATATTTATTTTTATTTCGAGTGACATTGTCAGTGATCAGGGTGAATAAGCGAGATGTGTCTAGATCAATTCTTCTATTATTTACTTTACTCAAAAAAAGTCTGTCTAATCGTGTGCGTCTGGAAACTAAACTAGTTAGTCCAAACTCTTCATTTCTTGTATCAGCGAATTTATAATCTTGTTCATTGGGTTTTATATATTTACCATTTATTCTATGAAGTAGTTTTCGCGTGTAATTGTCCTGAGAACTTTCTACTAACGCTTTAAGGCTTCTTTTGCCTGGACTTGTCACAGAGTTAAATTACTAAAAAAAAAAGAAGCGAAAGTGTGCGCGTCATTGGGAGAAGCATTCAACAATCTTGTTTTACAAATGAAAGAGCTGTTGAAATTTTTCCATAAAACTTTTCCATGAGTGAGAAGACACAAATTGTGAAAATAGTTGTTTTGGGTAATTCAAACAGTAAAAATAAGAGAAATTAAAAAACGAATTTTTTCAATGACTACAAACAAAACCTAAAACAATAAAAATGTTTCACATACAAAAAACTCTCTTGATACGTACCTGAACGACATACCGTCTCCATTTTTCGACAATGACAAATTTTGCAATTCTTCTCAATTCACCAAAAAACACACCTTTTACAATGAAAATGAATGAGTCATTTCATTGGTTATTGAAGTTGCTTTTGTGTCACATACAACAAAAATAATTGTGTTTCGAAATTGATTTTACTATACACTTATTTGAAATATACTACTTTTACATTAATTTTAAGTTCTCCCAGCAATATACAACAGAGGGGAAGAAATGAAAATGCTATGAGAAACATGTTCTTTTTCAAATAAATCAGCTCAAAAAAGTTGTTTTTCACGAAAAGAGGAAAGTTTGAATTCCATAGTTTTGTATTCTCAATCAACGTAGTCACAACAAGTTCGATGAAAAACATTGGTTCCAAAAAGTTGTTCAATGAAAATACGATTATCTCCTACAGAACATATCTGTACTCGAGTTTGATAACAATGTGACAAATTCCCAATTATTTGCAAAAACTGATTCTTACCTTTCCTTGATCAATATATCGATTTGAATCGTTTGACCATGCCTGATCAAAGAATGGAATTCTATGTTTTGAAAAACCAAAAACGATTTTTTTGAAGAAAAAAAAGATAACGTACACCGAGTTCGGGATTTTGCGCATCTTTATAAAAAGCTTTCATCAGAATACATCGCTGTTTCCCTTCTTTCGCATGTTTTGCCGTATTTAGACCATTCTGAAAGTTTTGATTGTTTTTGTTTTTACGACAGAAAAACTAGTCGTTCGATAAAAAAGAAAAATGGATAAAGGAAAAACAAAGGGCTGGAAAAACTAAAATATCTTATTGTGTTGTAGCAAAAAAACCTTGTCCAAGGCAAATAAGATGCAACATTATGAAAACAACAAAAAGAGCGATATTATTCTGTAGTTTTTTTACATCTTTGTAATAGTTCACTGAAAATGAAGACAAGAACGATTCATACTTTTGGAGGGAACTTGGAAAATACTTACTTACTTATGATACTTATGATACTTATGATCTCCATTATTCGGGCATATAGCCGTGGACCAGATATTTCCAAGAACTTCGTTTTCTTGGTCTTGGAAAATGATTCGATGATATGAATAATGATGATAAATAATCAATGATATTTCATCCGTAAATTTTGAACAATCCAAACCCATTCATAAAACATTTGGAGAAGGGTGACAAACATGAGAAGTAAAAAAAAACAACGCCGTCGTAAATCCACAACTAACAACGACACTCCGCTTTCACTGTGCGTCTTTTCGCGGGTGTGCATTGTTTCGTTGCAGTGTATACACACAAACAAGAAAAAATAAATAAATAGCTGATTTTTTTCATTAGATATCTATGTTTCAATTAGTGAAAAACATCTTTGAACAGTGGTGAAACAATTGCAATATCAAGATTTAGAAACTAAGTTTCAAAATAATTTATTGACATGAGATGGTTCTTAACCCATATAAAATCCAAAAATACGTAAAAAACAAAAGGAATAAATTACAATGAATATTTTCATTATTTGAGACATGATGTGACCGGGTGGTTTTCGTGATACATTCTAAACAAAGTTTGAGGCAGAGGAAGATTGCAGCGTTTGTTTGCAAACAGCCTTTTTGCTTCGGTTCTGAAAAACTCTTCGTTAAAGTAAAGCACTGGCATTTTGAAGGTGACTAACCCATTCTCAAAAAATGTTTTATGCGTATCCGGGAAACTCGAATAAATTTGTTTCCAAATTTTTGAATTGGACAACTCTCGAACTTCAATAAAGTTTGCTTTAAGCAACATTTCAATTTTATCCTTAGGGATAGTATTGAGAACGATTTCAATCATATTGAAAGGAACAAATTTATCCCAGTTTTCTTTTGCCATGAACAACAGCAGCATTCCATACTTTAAAAATCCTTCAGTTCCTTCTTTGGCAGCTCGGAAGTAAATACAATTTCTCAAGATTTTCGTGGCGATGTCAGCAAGATTTGAAACACCAACAAATCGTGGACTTTTGAATTGCTGAAAAACAATAGGACTAAAATATTTCATATCAAATTCAAACTGACATGTTCGTTCATCTTGAGATCTTCTACCATTTCCATTTCAATACAACGTTCAACGATTTTCAACCAGAAATCGAATACTTTGGGAAGATTTTGACGTTTTGCAGCAATGAGCATAGCATTGATGTTCAGACACAAATTAACATGTCCTTCGGGATACTGAGCAGCGAAAAAGTCAAAGAGCTTATCAAACTTTTCGAACTCGTTCAAATGAGTAAGAGCAACAGCGAAATATTGCACGAAATGATCTTGTCCTGGAATTTGAAGCAGATATATAACATTCCAAGTTCCTACTCAAATCATACCGTATTTTTTCATCAAACCAGCCTTGTCAGAAAGTTTGAAAAGTTCGAAAAACTTGCTCAGCATTTTAAACTGATGTGTATAGATATGCTGAAAAACTCTGTCGTTATATTTCAGAGTGATTATGAAATTCTCACAGGCTTCGTTGAATCTACATCCGGCCCCTCGTTCAAATAATCCCATTCAGTTTTCCAATCAAATTCCGTAGATATTTTGTCCGATTCAAAAATCCAAGAATTGTCTTCATGATAATATCGATCATCAAAATATCGGTTCCAAGCAATCAAATGATACCCTTTTGTAAGATCAAATAGTCCGATACGAAAGTAGGCAAAGAAATACGTTTGGAATAATTCGAGATTATGTTTGACTTCAACTTCTTCGGGGTTGTTGATGAATACTTGAAGTGGTGACTTCTCTCCTTTGCTGAAATACGTATAACTAATATTGCTAAATGGAAAATAAAACTTGAACATATTGTGCTACTCAATCAAAATGAATAAATTATTAATCTGGATACAAACTCACACTGAGCTTAAATTGTTGAGCAATTTACTTGCTGCACGCATTGATACATTCAAAAAGTCATCCTGAGCCAAATCCAATCTCCTCTTCGAAATACCCATAGGATTTTCAATATACGGATCGAGTTCTTGCAGATTTTGTGTGAAACATAGATGGACAAATTTGCGAAAAAGAGCACCGCCATCATCGCGTTTGAAATTTACTGATGTTGAATAAGTGCAAATTGCTCGAGTGAACAATTCCAAGCATGGCGGATCTTCTTTACGTTTCATCACAGCGGCGAGAGCTTTATTCTGGAAAAAATTATATCTTCAAAAACTGAGTTTTCAGGTTCATGTGCTATAATTTACATATCACAGAATTGTTTTAATGAAAAATATCATCAATGTTTTCTTTGAATTTTCAAACAATTTTAAAATTTTACCACAACTTTTGAACTCATTGATGGATAAATGATGCACAAGGTGCTGTAGAGTTCAGCATCTCTGTGTGGATGTTTATGCGCACATGATAGAAATATATCTACAAAATCCTCTTTTCTCATTTGCTTGTTATTGTTATTGTTGAATGCCCCTGAAAATATAGAATTGAACAAGTTTCATTTTTTTTTTTGAGAACATACGTCTGAAATTGACCACTTCCTGAATATCCTTGTTTTTGTACAGCCACGAAGAAGCGTACAGCACAAATCCCTTCCAGAATGTTTCGTGACCCTCGGAAAGTACACTGAAAATGTTTATTTGTTGAGGTTTTTCAATTAACTTGATGCAGTGACATTAATATAAAAATTTAAAAAAAAAACTCAAAGTCGTACCATTCATTGATAAATCGATTGACCCAACGATCTTCTCCGTGTCTGACCAAATGATGGAGTTCTATGTTCTGGAAAACCAAAACAATCATTCTTCAAACAAAGAAAAAAGAAAAATACATACATTCAACTCGTGATTGGGAGCATCTTCATAGAAAACTTTCATAAGCATACATCGATGTAATCCTTCTTTCACTTCTTTTGCTGCCAAAACGTATTGCAACCATTCTGAAAAATTGAACTCTTTCTCTAAAATAGGTTTTTAAAAACTCACCATTACCATATTGTGGCATTTCGAAACCCTTATCAATTTCCACTCTCACTTTTTTTGATGGAGGTGGACGAATCACTTCACAATGCAATTTTGAACAATCCGGATCCATTTTACTGAACAATGTACTTAAGTAACGATTAGCAATTATATTTGTAGAAAAAACAAAAAAAAACGAAGAGCGTCGTAAAGCCACACCAAACAACGACACTCCGCTCCCCCTCTGCGCGTTTCGCAGGGACGCTTTAAAACGGTGGAACGTTTGAATTTATATATTTGATCGAGAATTGAAAGATTCTTTTGTATGGAACTTGGGCTTTGGTTTTGCAGTGATTACAAAGAAATGTTAGAGAATTTTGAATTTCAGAATTGTTTTGAAACGATTTTAAAATCAGAAAAATCTCACCTTTTCGGCTTTTCACATTTTTGAACAGGCTCTTTCTCTTCTTCTTTTTCATCTTTTTTCTTTTTCTCTTTTTCATTTCCTTCTTCTTTTTTTTTCTCTTCCAATTTTTTTTTCGCAACTATGCACATTTTGGTAGGTATTTTGAACCCATATGGTAACGATGGACGAGTTGTTGGCATAATTAAAGGAGTCGGTATTTCTGTAATACGTGTGAAAATTATTGCTCTGATTTAATATTTTTTGAAGAGAGTCCGCGCAAGCAGGCGCATGATGGATGACATAGGCTCGAGCAAAAACAATACAAAGGCTCATAAAAAGTGAAAGCAAAACTGAAATAGAGTATGAATAGGCACAGTAGAGATCAAAAAAGCTTTCAATTTTTTCTTCAAATCTGTACACTTGTAGAGTTCGACCTCACGATCATCATGATATACTTCTTATCCTCCGGAAAATTGTTTTTCTTCAAAAAGTTATACTAATTATTCTGGTTTTTCTATCGAATCGCAAGATAAAATTTGGATAAATAAGACGGAATAGCAAGTAAAGATGAGAGCATCAGACATTTATAGATCAAAATGACAAAATTTAAATGGAAAAGAGAACAATTTTCATCCTCCATAACATTTTTCACAAAACATTCCGGCTGATAAAAACTGAAGCGTGGTAGTCAGGAGGCCGAACTCTCTATATGTACAAATTTTAGTAAAACGTTGAGAGTAACAGCTCGCAAACCACCCTTGTGAGAAATAATAAGTGATGAGAGTTTTGAAACCAATACAGGTGTAATAAACTACTTGACAGGGTATATGTTCGGAAAAAGGAAGAATCAGACGTTCTGTTCAGTTATTTTGAATTTATTAAAAGATGACAGTAAGATAAGAATTCAAGAAAAAACATGAAGGGAAAAAATTGTGTGTTAACAGAATATCTTTCTGTTTCACAAAATGAATTGGAAAAATAAACGAATAAAAATAATAAGAAAATGTAAAATCGATATTATTCATCAGACTATTTTATCGATGAAATTGTTTCCTAGAAATAAAAAACAAATATGATTTATGTGTATTATTTTTTTAGGAACGTTGCAAAGTTTTTGCGAATTTTCAGGTAATTCCAAATGGATAGGTGATTGCTAAGAGTAGAATCCACAAAGGAAACTGCTCAACTGAGAACAATGTATGCACTTACTGACAAAGGGAAATTGAAGAAATAAATGGTAGATGGAACAACGACAACATGTGTCTGCTCAAAAAATTAACAAAAAACGATGGAAGAATTGAATGAAGCTGGGCATTTTGATTTCACGATGAAGATTACATCGGACTATATACTCTTGTTTACAGTGAATATAGTTTTTGCAATAATTTAAAAAATATTTCGTCTCTCAGTCTATTATTTTCAAAATACATCAATGAAATGTATGAAGAGAATTGTTATTAAATATATTCAAGGAATTACTTGTTTATATCACCTTTTTGTTGTACACTTGTGTAAATTTAGGGTTCACGATTTTCTCAACAAAAAAAAGCTATCGATGGTAGCTCATAGTAGAAAGTGAATATTTGTCAACTGACTAACGGTTTAGGAGCAAGCGAACAATGTTCTCATAAGTTTCGAATGATTGTATTCCCATAAAAATAAAAGGGCAATGGAATAAATAATGTTTATGATGGTTATTGATAGAATATGTGTTTGAGAATGATGGTCAGCTTTTCTAATGATATTCTTTCACTTAAGCACGCCAAACAATTGAATATTTATAGTATATCTCATTAATATATACAAATACGAAAACAACTTTTCACGTGATTAAACCACGTGTGCTACTTTTTTGGTGTCAATTAAATCATTTTCAGCAGAGTTTCAGTTTCAGTCAGAAATGTGAAATTGTACATACTAATGAGCGGTACTGTATCATATTGAATATTTGAACTATATGCATCTTAATAATTTTTAAAAAAGTTATTCATGGATCTAAATTGTTATATTAACGTTTCTCTGAAGTTTTATATTTCAGAACATATGCTTTCCCGAAACAATTAGAAGTGGAGACATCTGATACATCTGACACATAACATCTGATATCAGTTCATGCCTTGTTTAGATTCGAAGTTTGTTCACATGGTGTTCGGTTCAACAAAAGCTGTGGCCTTGATGCATACTTTCAACGCAGAGAACTTCGAATCTGTATAATATTTTGACAAGGAGCTGAAATGTTAAAGAGATGGCAGTCAACATTATCTATTATAATAGTTTGAACCCTCTACATTTTTACAGTTATATTTTGTTTATTGATATTTTTTCCAGTACTTCTCTAAGATCTTTTCATCATTTATTGTTGTATCAAACAAACGTTGAGTTCTAAAAGTATGATAAAATCTCGGTCATGATCGATCGCTCGTTGAAACGTAAACCATCACAGTTCAGTTTGATGCCGTCTGAAAAACGGAAAAAAATCTATGAAATTTGAGAAAAAAATAACTGTTAATGTTTGTCAGTACAGACCACATCAAATGTCTTGCCTGTATGAATGGAGTTATTTTTTGCCGATGAAGCTTTTGTTTTGCGCAATGTTCTCTGATTCAACAAAGTTTTTTTTTGCAATATTGTTATCTTAACCCTGAAATACAGACCTCTATACATTATAAATTTAGCGATAAACAATGAAATGCTGCAAATGAATGATGATAAAAGATTAACAACGTTTTGAGCATGATGTTACTGATAAAATATGATTTATTATTCCGAGAATGACAATGATTTTAAAATAAGCACTCAGTCAATGTTCATCGGAACAACATAGATCTTAAGTTGACCATGATTTCTTACCTCCAAAATTCATCTTTGGATTTCAGAAGTTGGATAACTGGAAGATCTCAACGATTATCAAAAATATTTCCAAGAAAAACATCAACTCAAATGGAAACGTACTTGATCACTATAGTTTTCAAAACACAACGATGCACAAAGCACTAATTCTCAAAGTCAGTAGAAGGCCGGGTTTCCTTGTTTTCCGCAATGCTAATACGTAAGGATCAGCATTATTTGAACAAATTTGTACGTGTATCAAAGATGTTCGTGACTTTGAAAATAATCCTATGCTATGGTCAGGAGGTGGACTTAATCAGGCCAAAAGACATTTTATAATGATAATTCGAGAAATACTCATTGCTCAAAATGATGGGTTTTGAACACGAAATTGTGAAAAATGAATATGAAAAAATATTCTTCACACTATAAACAACATAATTATGTTCTGAAGACTAGGACTATTACAAGATGTCTTTCAAAGTTTATGTTGATTTTAAGATGGCTTTCTGAAAAGGTTCTGGATAATAGTCCTCTTTATCTCATTATTTTTGAATGTATCTGAATTGTGAAACATATTGTTCTTAACTTCAAGAGATTTTTTTTAAACACGAGCAAGTATCCAAGTTGATGTTCATTTTGAGTTCATCGAAAACAGAGTTGATTTTTCCTAAGACAAAACTTCACAGGCACCTTCAAATTTTTTTCAATCAAATCGAAGTTCATGTAGATGAGAAGTGAAACTGATCTTCGAGTGATGAACTGTATTCGGAACAGCAGTAGATGAATAAAACAACTGGGATTGAAAAGTTGGTTTGAGTTGTTTTCAGTTGAAAATGATAGAGTTTCAACTCAAGTAGAGGAGCTTCTGAATGTCAATCAGTCTTCCAATAACTGCATGACTATGAAATAGCATGAACATATCATTATCCTCCCTTTACCATAAACCGTTCGTTCCGAACACCATATTTTCTTCTAAAACCCACTGTTGTTTCTATAATATTCCCAATTTTTGCAGATATTGTTTTGTTTTTCACACACATGATATTTTGCTAACAGGTGCTCAATTTCTATTCAAACTATATGAGTCTTTTATATTATGCAAAATGAATGGACGGCATAAAAAGACTCAATTCATGTCAATATTTTTCGACTAGTTTCACATGTGTTTAGTTACAATGTTGTTCGACCTTCTAATATCAGAAATCTATTTTTATGTGTTATATACGAATTTTGATTACATTTCATGAATAATTTTTGAAGTATTCCGAAAATACCATATTCGCTTTTTTTTAACCCAAGATGGATCAAAGTTCGAAGTAAATTTTATTAGGATGAACATTTTAAAAATAGTGAAAATATAAAAACATCCTCGACTTTTGCAGTTTAAACGACATTTTTCAAAAACTCAATACTCATCACTGTTCTGTGTGACAAAAATAACTCGTCAAGAAATAACCAGTTTCCAGATTTTTTTTTTTGAATTCATTACCATCAAGTGAGTGTAAAAAAACCGATTTAACTTCTTGGCTGTTGTTTTTGTTCTCTTGATGTTTCAGTTAAATGTATTATTTTCATGAATTATTCAAAAAAAAATCAAAACACAACACAGAAATAAACATCATGTCTACTCAATACTGAAATAGTTTGATTTCAGGAACTATTTAAAAATAATTTTTTTTTGAGTCGTTGATATCAGTTCTTTATGAACATACTAATCCGACCTATTCCGTCATTCACTCATAAAAGCACACTGATCTAAAAAAGTTTGTGTTTTCAACTATTTGTTTCGTAGAACAATGAAATATCATCATGTGAACCCTGTGAACTGAATACTACAGGTTCGAGCAAACACGCTCACACTATATAAGACGAATAATAAATTTACACCTTCGCACATTTGTTCGATAAGACTTTCTAGTATCTTAGAACAAACCTCAAGTGAATGTGTGTTAGGGAAATGAGTTTCAGTTCTAAAAGTTAACGTTTGCAAATTTACTGTTGAAAGCAATATTTCAGAAAAACATGGTTATGATGAATTTTAAACTGATTTCTAAACAACAATACTCATTATTATACTTAAAAGGTTGGTATCGTTCAATTCTCTCAATTATCACCTCCAACTTCTTTCTTGTTAGTAAACCGATCATCAAAAGAATATCATCCATGTCATCTTTGATTAAGTGTTTTGTTCTTCGAACCGCATTTCTCTGCAGATACAAGGAAGTGATTTCCGAAAGTCATTGAAAACCTCAATGTCTATTGTCATGAAAAATAACGATCTTTGTTCGTTTTTTCTGTTTATTTTATATGTAATTATGAAAATGATGAGGGCATGCAAAAAAGAAACAAAAAAACAACTTCAGAAGATTTTGCACTATTTGTTCATCACTTGATGAACACATTTTGTCAATAAATCTATCAATTTCAATCATTGTTCAAGTTATAATTAATAAAAATGAAATAAAATATTTATCAATATCTTATTCATCTTCGTCGCGTTTATATTATTTTTTGTCTATTTCCAATTTCGATTTTCCCTCGTAAATCAAATTTTATTTCATTTTTGAAACTATTCTTCTGCCAATACCAAACAAAGCGAATTTTTTTTTCCTGTCCATGTTCCCAAATCGAAATGTTTTCCGTCATATACATCATTTTTTCCCGCAATTTTTTCTTGTCATAATTTTTTTGTTATCAGACACCAGGATTCACATTTTTTATGATAATTTCGGTTCATGCATGTACTTCTTTATGTTTCTTCACTCAATATTGGTTTCTCTTTTGATTTATTAGATTTTTTTGATTAAAAATTTTACTACCAACGCACTTTCGTCGGAACGTTTTTACTGTCACTCAGTTTTTTTTAATATCAAGTAACTAATGAAAGAATTTCGAAGCGACGAAATATCTAAAACTGTGCAGAGAGAAAAGTAAATACGTCCCTGAAGTATGTTCTTCTGATTTTTTCGACTAACTTTGAAAAGTTTGATTCTGAACAGGTAGTTTTTCAAAAAGAAAAAAAACAATGATATTTTTGAGTATGTTTCTTTTGATGACTACTGTTATTTCAAGACGATGAAAACCAAGACGCATACTTTATGAAATTAAAAGTTAAAAAATATTTTTCGGAACTTGAAAGTAGAATTTTTTTTGAACTGTGTGAAAATATTGTCAAAAAGTAGACATTATACCGTATTTTCTCTATTTTTTCGGCATTCCCTTCCATTTCTCACACATTATGTCTAGTACTCTCATTATAGAAAAAAAACTCTATTCCTAGAGGTTCCCGTTCCCCTGTCTCGGAACAGAAAACTCTAAAAATGAAGTTAGATTTTTCTGAAATCTCATGAGTTTTTTTTTCAAAAATATTATGAAAAACTACTGTTTCCACTGATTTCTGAATGTTACTTCAATTCTATGACCATTCGCTTTTTTTCTTGTTTTGCGCTATAATTTGGAACAGAAAAGCAGAAAAAAAACATCGCCTAGTTTCGTAGTTCCTGATGTTTCGAAAAAAATTCAAAATAAATTTTCGGAACGTTTTTTTTTCCAAATGTTGCAGGAGTAATTCCGTACAAGCCTGGGACTAACGCATGATTGTACATCTACTAATTATACAAACACGTGAATTTTCTCGAAACCGATCCGAAAAATTTCATTTTCTGTGCAACTTTATGAAAATATAGTTTGACTCATGAACATTCCTTATCGATGAAATGATTGTGCTTATGTATGTATAACGAATTATAATACGTGTCTAGCCAAAAAATCACTCTAATGCCAAAAAATGGGTTTAAAAACCCCAGAATCAAAATACCGGGTGATTCATTTGGTGTTCCGGGAAGAAATGACCTAGATTTGCGACGTAAAATATATAACAATTGTTCACGATTAGTGTCTTTCTCCCAGTTCGAAAACTGCAATATCTGAATACGACAAATTCTCATATATATTTCTTCACAAAAAATGGTCGATATCCAAAAATGTTAGTCTGAAAACTTTACTGTTTTAACCAAAATAATCCGCCCCAATCAAAGTCATAGTCGCCCTTTAAAATTTGAAGAATTTAGACACAATCTCTAGAAAAATACGTTTATTTGTTCTTTGCTGTTTTTTCTTACTTTGTTTTTCGTCGACTCCGTATTTTTTTACAGAACAAACTTTTGGGTTAACTGGTGAATGCAAATCAACAACATTGTACAAGGTAAGGTATTTTTTCCATTAGATCTTGATCATTGAAATAAAACAAAAAATGATAAGGAGTTTTTAGGATAAGAAAACTAAAGAACACTATATGGTTCCGAACTTTTTTTAAAAATTTTTTTATTTATAGAAATACGTTGGGGACAACGTGTGGAATACAAAAAAAAAATAAAATACATAAAAATAAAATAAAAGATACAGCACCTAATTTTTATGAACCCAGGAAAAATCAGCGCAAGTATTATATGTGTACACCTGGCCTGAAAATTTAAATAGTTTTGGTTTGCACCAAACAAGCGCGGTGAACAAAGAAATTCTTCCTCAATTTTGGAATTCTGTAGTGATATTTCTATCTATTTCGTGTAACAGTGTTTGTAGCCAAAGTGAATAGTTTACTACTGTTCATTTCTATTTTATTATGAGTCAGTTTATACAAAAACAACCTCTAACTTGTCAGGCATAAACACTACAATAATCTGAATTTTGATTTTTTGTGTTCATTTATCACAATTTTTTTAGTTTCCAGAAAAGTTTGTGCACAGAAATGTTAGTAACAACTTGAGAAAGTTTGATTTTTCAGTAGAACAAAAACGTTTCAAATAAAAAATTCAAAATTTACTCTTTTGACTGAACAATATTTTCATATCTGCTTTCGAAACTTTTTTCGAATATTTAATAAAAGCAAACACCCACACATTGTTGTCTAGACGTTTTAAAGTGTTCTGAGAGTTTTCAATCAAACCATGACACTCAGACCAAACTTCTATCAGATTAAAAACAATATAAATCAATAATCTTGAAGTGAGTTCAAACGGTTATACGAAATTTTTCACCATTTTTTGCACTATTGTTTTGCAAAGCATAAGAGGAGAATAATCTACAGTAATCCTATTGACGATTAATTCACTATTTCCGAACATCGAAACAGAAAAAAAAACTATTAGAAGATGCAAAGTAATGTTGTTTTGTATTTATATTGAAATGAGGAGATGTGTAATTTTTTGTGAAACAACCTACCTTTCTGTTTATAGTTTATCTGTGATATTCAAGTGCAAACTTTCTGTTTGTCTTTTCGAATTTCGTAGAATTCAGAGCGCATTAGTTTTGTGTCACAGATGTATTTTACCATCAAGATTGAATGAAAATTCAGTGAGTCTAGAAATAGTGACAAATATCGAAATTTACTGAAAAACAGTGTTGAAAAACTCGGTGAAGACCCTAGTCTCTCTAAAAAGTATTACAGTTAAGCGAGGGGTTTTTTTTAACTGAAATAACTGATAGTCGAGAAAGTTTATCACGTGGAAAGTTTCCAAACTTCGAACGTTTTTTTTCCGAATTCTAGACTTTTCTTTAAAAATCCCTAAAGAGTTTCACATTGAAGTGAGTAATCTTAAATTTAAAGCGTCAAAAAAAAGAGGAAATGATATTACATGAAATAACACCTTGACTGTTGACCGAAAAGTTCGGTATTTGAGAAACTTGTAATACAATTCTTCAGTACGTAGACGTCATGTTATTACAAAATTTACAAATTTCCATGTATCGTGGTCATATAATTTAGAAACTCTTTTCTTAGCCTTTGTTTCTCAAAATTCTCAATTTTCCAAATTCTCGAACCATTTTTCAATGATGTTTGCAGAAAGTTTTGAACAGATTAATTAAACTTTAAAACACCTATATTTGAACTGATATATTATAGAATGATATTCTCAAGTTTCATACTGTTCACACAGACAAAACTTTTTTATGAGTCTCTTGAAACGATCTTGTATCAATTTTCCCGAACTTCCAATGTTTTCTAAGTCGTAATGCATACTTTTTGAATTAAACAATGCAATTCAAGGTTATATTCGGACCCGCTGTTGTAAGTTTGCAAAACGTTTTTGTTATTTTCAAACAAAAAAACATATTTTCACATAGAAAACCTTTGTGAGTCAGTACACATAAAATTTTGTGGCAAAAAACAGCGGTGTTGTTTTTGTTTCTTATCCAACTAGTAGTACGTTTTGTTGGAAAGGGTACGGTACTCGAAAACAAAACGGCTTCAACCTCTCGCCAAGTAAATATTATTGTTTTCAAAGGAAACAATGTTTCTAAACTACCATTCTCTTTTTGGGCAATGCTTTTTTTTTTTTGAAAAAAAGAGCGAACTATTCAGAACCTGATGCTTTTATTTTATTTTCAAAATGTTTCTCAGATTTGTTCTCTTATTTTACACCTCCCATGTGATTCCCTGTGTTTCTTGATATCAATTTTTATTGAATCGTTTTTCAAAAGAATAAAAATCGGAAACGAAAAAAATTGAACAATTTTTGAGATAAAAGCATTCTGAAATTTTTTCAATATAGTTTCACACTTTTCATACGATTCGTTTTTTTTTTGGCAAGAACTCATTTTATCTTGAACATTATTCAAAAATATTATTTCATATTCAAATCATGTTTTCTAACGTTCAATGTAGTTCAATGAAAGAACAAATGATTATAACCAGATATTACCGAAAACATTGTTGAGATAGAAAATTAATTAATTATAGTTAATTATCACGGTCCCTTAGAATAAATGAGGTAGCAAGATTTTTTACTTTTGTTACTAGCAGAGTTGTTGTACTTTTTTGTCTTCTTCACTGACAAATGAGTTTAGAGCTTCTTTTCTCATAGATACCGTACACGATCGCACATCTGTTGTCAACATCTGTAAATAAAAAATGAACTTACATGAGTGCGTAGTCTAACCATCGGCATAAACAGTTTTTTCGAAAATATGTTTTTTACTAATAACTTTACTGTTAGAGATTATCAAAAGAACTTTTTGTTAGAAGTTACTTCCACCACTGTATCAAAGTACATTCTCTGCACTCTGCGGTAACTTATCATAAATAAAACCTTGCAACTTTAATCACAATAGGACTAGTCAATTTGTTATCAGTTTGGCCTCACGAGTTGCTAATCAATTCGATATTGATACGATCTACACTTTTAGTCGAAAAAAAAAATTATATTATGCACTAATACTTCAAATCCTCTAAAAATATGGTATTTCTTTCTTGTTATAAAGATGAAAATGAATTTATTTTCAGACAAACGAAAGGCAGCCTCTTCTTGACAAGAGTTTCACAAGAGGTAAGTAATTTTTGTTATTACTTTTTTTTTTTAGTATTTTCATGTTTATTTTTTTGAAGGTATTATACCTGTTTCATAACAAAAATCCCTTTAATACGAATATTTTTGTGACAAACGTTTGTATTTGTTTTGGTTTCAAACTTTTGTCTTTATTTTGTTATGTTTTGTTTTTGAGAAAATTGAGAGAAAATTGTTTACATTAGTTCGAAAGGTCAGATAGGGGATAGGGGTGGGGATAGCTTCATTTCTTATTTTTTCTGAGTCAGATATGAGTGACACAGAAGAACTTATTCAGAATTCAGATGAAGGTTTGTTTGATACGTGATAAATATATCTAAAGAGACGACAATAAAATATCTAGGATTTCATTATTTCAAATTTCGGTAGGAAAAACATCGAATTTCAAGCAATACCATTCCCATTATATATGAAAGTGAAAAAATCTTCCAATTCACACGGAAAATTACAAACAAAAAAACTTCTGAAAAAATCAGTCCGTTTCGTGAAGTATACCTTGAATTTGATAGAAGACGTGATTATAAAAGAAACCGATTCTCTCAATCTCGCATTTTTCAGAATACAGCACTAATCCGCCACCCGATATACAAAATATGGGTGCAACAAAAGACAATCCAAAAACAGCTGTTGAGAATCGAAAAACTTTCAACGTTGGAGAAGAAGAGTTCTCGCTCTATGCCTATCGTGAAACTCTTGCGCGACTTATCCTCTTCTATATTTTATCGATTGTCACATTGGGAGTTTATCGTTTGCTTGCACATTGGATCAAATCATGGATGATCAAGGTTCGATATGTTCCATGTACTCACGACGAAGCGGACACTGTTATGATTGAGTGAGTTTGAGGGTTTGAAAAAAGTGTAGGAGCTATGCCTTGTTCTTGGTAAAACATCTGAGGACTTGAACGTAGTTTTTTTTTTGCTGCAAAAGCTAAGAACTAATTTAAAATATTGACTTCCTTCTCTAGCCTTTGACTAGGGAAGTGTTTTTTGAAAAAAAAAATTATCCCAATTTTCGTTTGACTTCAAAGTACTTAATTGCAAGAATTAAATGTTATCTTGCACTTCTGCAACTGCAATTATATTATCAATAAACTTTTTCCAGAGACAATCATGATGTTAAAACAATTAAAAAAGTGAGCACAGATCATTTGGAACTGGGAGCGATTAGACCTAAAGTAACATTTACATAACATTTTTTGAATTTTAAATTTTTGCAATTTCAGCACGATGGAACACCCGAAAAAGTACACACAGTTCGTTATTTCTTCTATCGTAAAATCAAATACATCTGGTACGAAAAGGATCAACAATGGATTAATCCTGCTGAAATTGACAGTGTTGTATGTTCAAATAGTTTGTTAGAAAATTAAATCAGAAATTTCAGGCACCGTTCAATGTGTTTTTGCGCCATGTTGATGATGAGTATGGACTGGAACAAGCTGAAGTTTTGGCGAAACGTGCTATCTATTGTTTCAATTCTCTGGCTGTTGAGCTGACTCCACTTTTGAAGGTTCTGATCGCAGAAGTTTTGACGCCGTTTTATTTGTTCCAAGTTTTGTCGTAAGTTGATTTTCAGAACTGTATGAATTTATACGCGTATATCAATAAGAGGAAATTTTTCATAAAAGGCTAGAAAAGTTCAAGCTATTTTTTAGAGAAAAGGGAAATTCTTAATTCACTCTGAATCTTTCATAAAAGTAAACACTCATTTTTCAGAGTCACACTTTGGTATAATGATCATTACGAGTACTATGCTTCTGTTATCGTTTTGATCACTGTTTTCTCGGCTGCAATTGCGGTATATCAAACAAGGTGAACATATTTCTAAATATTCTCAGAATAATATTCTCTATCATTTCCAGGGTTCAAGAAAAGAAGGTTCACGAGATGGTTGGAGGAATGCCAAGAGTCACACTCTTACGAGAAGGAAAAATGATTGAACTAGATGCCGAAGAGGTTTTCAATTCTCTATGTTTTAACAAGAACTCAATTTTTCTCAGATAGTACCTGGTGATTTGATAAGTCTTCCTTCACACTCCTTTATTCTTCCATGCGATGCTCTTCTCCTCAATGGAAGTGTTATTGTAAACGAAGCTATGTTAACAGGAGAAAGTGTGCCGGTTACCAAAGTGCCTTTGTCTGGAGCGGATGATTGTGGAGATGAAGTCAGATTTTCGGCGGAGAAACATAATCGACACACACTTTTCTGTGGAACTACCCTTCTTCAAACTCGATATTATGGAGGAAAACCAGTTTTGGTAGGTTTGATTGTGAAGAAAATTTTTGCAATTGTTCATTTCAGGCTTTGGCCATTCGTACAGGTTTCTCGACTTTGAAAGGACAGTTAGTCAGATCAATCATGTACCCAAAACCAATGGATAGTCAATACATGGCAGATTTGTTCAAGGTTAGTGAACATGAAATTCACGAGAAACGTTATTGCTGCGTTTCATGAAAACGAATTTTAACATGAGTATTTAAAAAAATTATTTTAAATAAATATATAAAAATCCGAACTTGCAGTTTATTCTTTTGCTTGCCTCTATCGCTGGTATTGGATTCATCTACACTATCACAATCATGGTGCTCAGAGAACAAGCATTCATTGACATTCTCATCAAAAGTCTGGATATTATCACTATCGTTGTACCTCCTGCATTACCAGCAGCAATGTCAGTTGGAATTATCAATGCTAACATGAGACTCCGAAAAAGGAATATTTATTGCATTTCACCATCAACAATCAATACATGCGGTCAGATAAACGTTGTCTGTTTTGATAAAACAGGAACTTTGACTGAAGATGGTTTGAACTTCAATACTCTTCGAGCACTCAAGAAAGTCAATGGCGTTCCGGAATTCACTCAGGTAATATATAAATATTCAGCTGTCCATCATCATCATATATTTTTACAGGAATTCGAAGAACTGAACCCAGATATTATGCATGCTCAAGGAGCCAATGTGAGCATCATAAGTGCTGCTGCAACTTGTCAATCACTCACAAGAATTGATGGAGACCTCCATGGTGATCCATTGGACTTGATCCTTTTTTTGAAAAGCAACTGGGTGATGGAAGAGCCAGTTGAAACTGATGAAGAGACTCAACTATTCGATAATGTTCAACCAACTATTTTGAAACCACCTTCAAGTCATGCAACATACCATCCCGCAAACTGTGAATACTCAATTATTCGTCAATTCACTTTCAGGTGAACAATTATTCTTCAACTGAGAAATATCTAAATATAATTTTCAGTTCCGCTCTCCAAAGAATGTCAGTAATTGTGTCTACTCCTTCTGAAGATACTGCTCACGAAATGACTATTTTCACAAAAGGCTCCCCTGAAATGATCATGTCATTATGCGACCCAGCGTCAGTTCCTAAAAACTACTCGGATATTGTTGATGAGTACGCACAACGAGGTTTCCGTCTCATTTCCGTGGCTTCGAAAAAAATTGCGATGAACTTTGCCAAAGCTATGAAAGCTCCAAGAAACAATGTAAGACAATCACAATGTTATAATACATACGATCCTAAACATTTTTTTTAGATTGAGTGCGACTTGGAATTGTTGGGACTCATTGTAATGGAAAATCGGTTGAAAGATGTGACTTTGAGTGTTATCAATGAACTCTTCACGTTCGTCAGGATTTAATTCTGAAAGAAAAAACATATTTTTTTCAGTTCCAACATTCGTACAATCATGGTAACTGGAGACAACTTGTTGACAGCTATGAGTGTTGCTAGAGAATCCGGAATCATCCGACCTACCAAAAAAGCATATCTCATCACACATGACTCAACAAAAAAAGATAGTTCAGGAAGAACCCTTTTGACCATCACTGAGGTATGACACTTGAGAAATCTTAAAAAAAGAAATGAAAATATTTTAGAGTGTATCAAGTTCGGAAGCAGAAATCGATACTGATTCAACAATCAGAGAGTTTGATAGAAAGTTGCATCTCCAGCCATCAAAATATCATCTTGCTATTGCTGGTCCAACCTACAATGTTGTTCTGAAAGAGTATCCTGAATTATTGAACAGATTAGCTGCGGTCTGTGATGTGTATGCTAGAATGGCGCCAGATCAGAAATCCGGATTGATCATTTCACTCCAACAGGTAAGAAATCAAAGTATTTTAATCTGTTCAATTTCAAAAGTGAATATTTAAAAAACAAAAGAAAATAAATTCAGAATTTGAACTCATAGGTTTTCTCTTACACTTTCAAGAACACAAATAAGATTTAGAACAGTGAAAAAATCTCCATAGAAAAATTCAGAACCTCTGACAAAATTTTTTTTGAGATTGAGTACAAAGTTGCAATGTGCGGAGATGGTGCCAACGACTGTGCCGCTCTGAAAGCTGCAGATGCTGGAATCTCCCTCTCTGATGCTGAAGCTTCTATTGCCGCTCCATTTACTTCAAAAACTCCAAACATTCGATGTGTCCCAGAAGTAATCAAAGAAGGACGTTGTGCGTTGGTCACCTCATTCGCTGTCTTCAAGTACATGGCTGCATATTCTCTTAACGAATTCCTCACTGTTATTCTGCTTTACTGGATTGAGAGTAATCTTTCCGATGGTCAATTCCTTTATATTGATTTTGTGCTCATCACAATTGTTGCGTTATTTTTGGGAAATACACAAGCATCCAAAAAACTCAGCTTGATCCCACCGGCATCACGTCTTGCAACTTTGTCTTCAGTTTTCTCGGTTGTTGGCCAACTCATCATCAATTTTTCAACACAATTAATCACTGTTTATGTTGTTCGAGCTCAACCATGGTTCTCCCCTGAAATTGATGGGGAACGACAAACTACATCGTATGAGGTAAAAGTTGCAAGAATTCACATTCATGTACAGAGATGTTTTGTTTTCAGGGAACTTCATTGTTTGCTGTTTCATCGTTTGTGTACCTCGCCTTTGCATTTGTATATTCAAAAGGAGCACCTCATCGTCGTCTCGTTTTCACAAATTATTCACTTTGTATTGTTATCGCTGTCATTGGATCTGTGAGTTACCTAGAGTTGAAAAATATATCAAATCCAACAGATATAGATTCTCTGAAACTTTTTTGAAATCAGGTTTTTCGCATTACTAAACCTAATATCAACATGAACCTCTGAAGTTTATATGTGAAAATCGATGTCTATAAAATGAAACTTTTCCAAATATCAAGTGAATCCCTCGATTTTTTTCTTCTTTAATTTTAATTTATTTTTGATGAAAACGTCAATATTTTTTCCTTATCTGATGGGTTCATAATACAATATACTTTTGAAAACAAACATTCCTTCTGAAAATCGCTTTTCTTTGCAATTTCGAAAAGTTGTATAGAAGAAACTGTTCAAATAATCAAATATAGTAAAAAACGATAACTTGAGAATTTTTGTAATGTAACCAGATCTATATTTTGAAAGCAATGTAAACACTTTCATTGCATCTCTTTTGGATAACATCATCAAGAATATCTAAAAAAAAAAAATACGAAATTTAAAAAATGATTTTTGGCCTACCTGGTACACTTCTAAATAGAGCTAACACTTCAGAAAGACTGCAAAAATTGATGTAATATTTTCCAGATCACAATGGTTTTCAATCTAGCAAATATAGGATTTATCAATTATTTGATGGGCTTCTTGCCAATTCCATCATTCTTGTTCCGCATTTTACTCGTAATTATTTCATTTATCGCTTGCCTTATCTCAATAATCTACGAGTATTTCTTCGTTCAAGGAGTCGTTGCAACATATGTCGAAAGGTTAGTTTATCGATCAACCTTCAACAATCCAAAAAAAAATTCCAGAAAAATGCGAACAAGAAAACTTCGCAAACAAGATCCAACACTTCCACTTTTCGAAAGAATTTTGTCGACAATTGGTCAATCATCAGATTGGTTCGAGAAATCACTCCAATTGCCAACGTTCTCGTTCAAAAATGAATCCACTGAATTTTAATATTGCTTTTCGTTTTCATTCCGTGTTTTGTAGTACTTATGACGAAATTTGTGGTCTGTGGTTTACTTGTGACTTTTGTGTCAACAACAGGTTTCTCGATGGCATTAAAACACGCCTCCTCCCATGATAACATATGTAGATGGGTACCACAATAATTTTCTAGGTTACTTTTATGTAGATAGACATCACAAGGTCACCCAACAACCTCTTATTATTACTCTTGTTGCTCTCTTCCCATTTTCTTTAAAAGTTGCAATTTTATGTTCAAACCTACGGGTTTTCTCTTTGTTTTAAAATCATTCTGGTTCTTTATTTGCTCGTGGTTTAATTTTCGTTTCTTTTTTTTCGTTGTAAAAATAAAATATTATTCAGTGCACGATTATAATATGATCGAATCAAAAATCAGCATAAAACTCCCATTTCCACATTCATTCTCCCGTTTACATCGATTTTCTAATTGAATTTTGTCAAATCAATTCCGCGTGCATATTGCGGTAAAAACTTTTGTTTTTTCAGCACAGAAAAATTTCAAAGAACACCTGATAGTTAAGAAGTGATAAAACTTCTCTCACAAGGTATTTTATAATATTGAATCAATAAAAAACTTGCTTTTTTCAATTGGAAAAAAACAAACAAAGGACATAATCTGTTATTATTCAGGAGAAACGTTGAATTTTGATGTTTGTAAGATTTTTCATAAGAAAAAATTTAGATTTCCAAAGAGAAACGTTTCGAAGTTCTAGTCTAGAAAAATTGACACCGCACATTTGAAAGGGAAAATGAACATGCACTTTTAACTTCAATTTGAGTTTTTTCGCACTCGATTTTGTATGATTCAGCAACCAGTTTTCACTACTGGAAACGAACTTTTCAATTTGAAAAGAGTGCTAAAACTTCATTTTTTCCGATCATTCATTATTTTCCTCACCAATTCGAATAGGTTCTCAAAAAACCAATAAATTGTTTATCTATAAACATATTTTCCTATTACAACCTCGTAACAGTCTGAAAAATCAAGCAAGTAACAAAAGAACCAATGAATCTTATCAATTTACAGTTTGTCAAGAAATCAAAAGACAAAGTATAAGAACACTTTTTCAGTTCATCCTCCCCCTCCTCTTCACCTTTTGGCAAGTACAAACAAACAATAAAAAAAGTAAATTTGCATTAGGGCGCACATACTCCATTCCCCCATGTTTGTGTGCGTCTTGTCCCTGTCATCTGTTTTTTCATTATTTTCTTCTTCTTTATTATTATTATCATCTTTTTCTATCATTCGCCAATGTTTTGATTGATATTTTTTATTTGACGTTCCTTCTGATTTGATCCTTTGATCGGGGCAACATATGAGATTCATATACAGTCGGATAATCTTTTTACGACAAAAATGTACCACAATTATTGTATGACCGTACTTTTTGTGGTATCACCACGCGTTTTCGTTTTCACACGTTCACATTTTCAGAAATGGATTGGGCATCGCTCTTCGAATTCACAATCTATGATGCGATTTTCATCTTCTTCATCCTAGGATTCTTCTTCTACTGGCTTATGAAGACTGAAGAACCACTTCCACCACCACCAAAACAGCTCACACTATTGCCATTGCAAGACATGACACTTGAAGAACTTCGCAAGTATGATGGAGTCAAAGACGATCATATTCTTTTTGGCCTCAATGGTTCGGTAAGTAGTTTTTTGTTATACGACAATAGAAAAATCGAAAATGCTAAAATGTATTGAAATAGTTAAATGGACACGGCGAAGCTGTTTGGAAAAAAATTGTTGAGTATTTTCCTCTATTCAAAAAATATATAGGCAACAGGTTGTTCATCATTGATGAATCGGCAATCTTCCACAAATCTGATCCATTTGTACAGATTTCCAGACTCAATCTGGTTATCACCTATCTATACATCGTTTTACTTATGAAGAGCATCTTATATGAAACCGTAAACGATCAAATTCAATCAATAAACGTGAAGACGATCGGCTAATGGCCAGAAAACGTCACAAATTACCTTACCGGTTCTTATATATTTATAAAGCTGAAAACTACTCAAGTAGCTTGAAAACGTGGCGTTAGCTGCAGCTTTTCGCTCTTCAAAAATTTTGTAAATTCATTTCACGATGCTCTGTGAAGCTTGATAAAAATCGATTCGAAAAAATTTCATAATTTGAATGATAAATCCAAAAACTTCGTATTTTCAAATGAAAAAAAAAACGTCTTTTAAAAATTCAAGGCTGTATGATGGAAAAAAATTAAATTTCAGAAAAAAAAATTATTTCAAGCATATAATCCTTTATTGTATATTTTGAACAGAATTATGTCCATCTGCAGCTGTTTTTTCATGAGAGAAACTTTTTGTTTATTTGGTCTCTGTGAAAATATGGCATGGGGGTTGATTATGAACGAAAATAGAAAAAAAAAATCACGATTATATTTGTACGAATCGGCCTTACTCATGATTTGAAGATCAGTTTTGATGACCACTCGAAGATCTGTATCAAAACAATTTTGCGAAAAAAATGATCTGTTTTTAAGGGTTTCTTTGAATTACAATGTTCTTATTGCAATTTTGTTTCAGATTTACGATGTCAGTAAAGGAATCAACTTCTATGGACCTGGCAAAGCTTATGGAAAACTGGCCGGTCATGACGCTACCCGCGCTCTAGGTACAATGAACCAAAACTCGGTTTCTGACGAATGGGATGATCATGATGATTTGACGGCTGAACAAAAAGTAAGTTTATTTGTTCTCCAACTAGTTTTTCATTATACTTTTCTATTCTAGGAGACTGCCAGCGAATGGGAAGATCAGTTCAAATTCAAGTACCCAACCGTTGGTCGTCTTGTCAAGAATCAATTAGATAAGAATGATTACAAAGAGAAAATGTCCTTTGTTCGTGGAAGCAACACAATCGAGAGCATTTTGAGTGATAAGAAGACCGACTAATAAATCCGAGTTTTACTGTGTGATATGTCATTTGATTTTTTTACGAGTTTCCTTTTGCGTTTCATATATTTCCATATAAATAAATGATAGTTAAAAAACGAACCTGTTAAATGCCTTAATACTTCAATGATGATTGAAAAAAATGAAAAAAAAATACAAAAGGTCAAGGCTATCAGAAACAAATAAGATGCTTTAATAGTTTCATTTTTCAATTCTGAAATATCAAGTGCGGGGATTTTTTCTCAACCAGCGCCCAAAGTACTACATATCCAGTACTATGAAACATGCTATAGTACTATCATGTTGTGAATTGCAAAGTAGTTTAAAAACCTTCTGATAATATTCCCTAGAAAACAACCACATGACATTCTTTCTCCTTTACAAAACGACGAAAAACGTGCAAATTGTAGATAACTTTTCCTCTGTTGATCATTTTCTTTGATAACAAAGAAATTACATTGTTCGAACTCTGCGCTGAACTGTTCAATGTTCATTAAACAATTTCAAATATATAAAAAAAAACTTTTATATACACTTACACTATAATCACAACGAGCAATAAAGAAAGAAAATACAAACGAATGAAAAATCATCACAGATTTAGAAAAGTCCATCAATAATTTCTGAAACTGGATCGATTGTGATGTCGTAGAAACATGGACGAGTATTCAATCCAGGCATAGTTGTCATCTCTCCAACTAATGGATAAATGAATCCAGCACCAACGGAAGCACGAACATCTCGAATTGGCAAAGTGAAACCAGTTGGAGCACCTTTTTTTGTTGGATCGGAAGACAATGAAAGATGTGTCTTAGCCATACAGATTGGAAGTTTCGAGAAACCTTGTTGAGTATATCTTTCAAGTTTTGTCTTGGCTTCCTCTGATAACTCGATTCCATCAGCTCCATAAATTTCTTTTGCAATTGTGGCGATTTTATCTTCAAGTGACATATCCAAATCATACAAAAACCTGAAAAACCTCAATTATTCACTGTTTGAGAAGTTCAGTTGCCTACTTGAATGGTTTTGCTGGTCCTGAAGTGGCAACCACTAACGCAGTGGCCAAATCAACTGCACCAGAACCACCCTTAGCCCAATGTTCAGAGACAACAGCATCGAAAGCTCCATATTGTTTAGCCTTTTGGATAACAAGTTTCAATTCGTTATCTGTATCAGTTGAAAACTTGTTGACACACAAAATGACTGGAATGCCGAATTTGTTTGCGTTTTCAATCTGAAAATAATTAATTGGATAAAAAACGGAAAAACAATGAAGAAAAATACCTGTTTTCTCAAATTCGAATCACAACCACCTTCAACTAATGGAAGATTTTCGTCAAGATATTCATGCTTGAGTGGTGCACCAGCGACAACAGAAGGTCCACCTCCGTGCATTTTCAATGCTCGAACAGTTGCCACCAATACAACAGCTGATGGTTTGAGTCCAGAATATCGGCATTTGATATTGAAGAACTTTTCCATACCAATATCAGCACCGAATCCAGCCTCAGTGATGACGAATCCTTCTGGACCAGCGAGTTTCAAAGCAACTTTATCGGCAAGAATACTGCTTTGACCATGAGCAATGTTGGCGAAAGGTCCAGCATGAACAAAAACTGGTGTTCCTTCGAGGGTTTGCATCAGGTTCGGGCGAACTGTATCTCTCATCAAAACAGTCAATGCATCAGTGACACCGATATCATCAGCAGTTACTGGTTTTCCAGATTTATCCGATCCGATAACAATTTTTTGAATACGCTTTTGCATATCAGCCAAAGATGTTGTCAATGCAAGAATTGCCATCAACTCACTAGCAACAGTGATATCGAACTGAGTCTTTCTGGACATTCCCTTCTCGGTTTTTCCTAATCCAATCTCGATTCCTCTGAGGAATCTGTCATTGGTATCCAATACACGGTTCCATGTGATTGTATCAGCATCGATGTTCAATCTAGCGAATTTGTTGCGCTGTTCATCGCTAAGAAGTTCAGCATCATTAACGCGCTCAATTCCAAGACGATCAAGACGACGGAGTTGGATATCAGTCAATGGACGAACTCCTGAAATATAAGTACTGATTTCTGAGGATTAAAAAAAAATAAATTTTACCTTTCTTGTTCTTTGGAGCAAGTCTATTGAACAGTGCCTCATCAGTTTGTGTAGCTTCATGGAACATTCTAGCATCAATGGCAGCTGCCAACAAGTTATTCGCAGCAGTAATTGCATGAATATCTCCAGTCAAGTGAAGATTGAACTCCTCCATAGGGATAACTTGGGAGTAACCACCACCAGCGGCACCACCCTTGATACCGAAAGTTGGACCTTGCGATGGTTGTCGGACACAGGCGAAAACATTTTTGTGAAGATGAGCACCAAGAGCTTGCACCAAACCAATTGTGGTTGTCGATTTACCTTCACCAAGAGGTGTTGGTGTAATACCAGCAACTACAACGTATTTGCCGTCTTGAACATTTTGAAGACGTTCGAGAATGTCGAGAGAAATTTTAGCCTTCTTTCTTCCATATAAATCAAGTTCCTCTGGATGAACACCAATTTCAGCAGCAACCTGAATTTTTCATTCATTTCATAATTAAAATTGTAGGTTTCTCACCTTCTCAATATCCTTTGGTGGCTGAGATCTCGAAATTGCGATATCCGATGGGACAGGGTCCAACAAAGTTGGCTTCAAGTATTCGATATTCCAGGTACTCTGAAAAATTTTTCTATAATAAAAATAGTTGTGTTTTTTGTTTTTTTTTTTACCATGTTTCGTTTTCTAAAAAAAGTCAACAATATGGTTGCAGAAACAAACAGAACTAAAAAGTGTAGCTTGTTTCTTATCATTACACCCATTGATAACATTGATGAATTCAAGGCTCAATAAAAATCACAAACAAACACTTACCATTTTCTTTCAAATAAACAAAACAAGCGAGAATAATGTGAAATGGAAGAAAACGGCAAAATATATAAATGATAAGGCAAGTAAGAGACGCAGATTGGTTGGCCCGACAACAACACGTCTCCTTCTACTATTTCTTTTGTTGTTTAGTTCCCTCACCCAAATTGGACTGTTTTGCATCATTTGTTTTTGCGTAAACCATTTGCATCATTTATAGTTGAGTAAATACAATGAACTATCAGATAAGTATCAAAAATGAAGAAAGAAAAGAAAAGAAAAGACAAAATAAATATGTAGATTGAGCAAATGGCAATGAATCGTTGAAATTGAAGGAGCTGTGTCGGTGAATCACTCATCAAACTGCAAAAAAAGCGGTGTAAAAAAGCGTGGAAAAAACAGTGCATATAGGCATCTTTGGACAGATAATCTTGTAATTTTTGTGATCTTTAGTGCTCATAAATTGAAAAATGTGGAAGTGAAAGTATAGCCTCTTGATTTTTGAACTAGGGTACGTACAGTATGAATTCGTTGTACACAGATATATTTACCCACAGTTTACTCTCGAATTCTTAACTGTCTCAACACTATTCTCATAATTTTGGTTATTTTGATCCAATCCAAACAAAAAAGTGATATATATTCGGAGAAAACAATCACGCATTGTTTTATTTCTATACCTTCGAATTTTTTACATTTTTTTTCAAAATATAGACGACCTCCAAATTTGACAGTTCAGACAATTATAAACACATTTTTATTTGTTTTTAAATTGAAATGTGTATTGGCAGATATCCAGGTCACTCATTCAATGTTCATACATAATATCCCAACAAGAGGCAATTGACTACATCAACTCCATTTTCCTATTTCTCATGATGCAACATTAATCTGACCTTCTCCCTCATTCGGTTAGTCACGTTTTTCTCTATCTCTCTCAAATTGATAAAATCGGTGAAAAAAAAAACAAAAAAGTTGCTTAAAGAACAAATCGTCATGATGGGTTTAATTTCGTCATTGTTAAATTGAACTTTTCTCTCACCTCATGATGAAGGCGTCTACGTTTTGCTTGTTCAAACGTGTTTCTGATCAACATCGCAACAGTCATTGGACCGACGCCTCCTGGCACTGGAGTGATGAAACCGGCGACTTCTTTGGCTGCTTCGAAATCGACATCTCCGTATAATTTGCTTTTCTTGCCTTCTTCAGTTGCTTCATCAACGTTGATTCCGCAGTCGATGACAACTGCACCTGGCTTGATCCAATCTCCTGGAAAACATGTGAGTTGATTTTGTATACTGCCAATTAGGGCTACTAGATTACTGTAAAGTATTTTCTTCCATAAAAAATATCTGGTACCTAACTGATATTATTACGAATATTTATTACTTCAGCTTTTATTCACAAAAAAAACTCAAAACGCATTTATAACATACCTTTTACGAAATGTTTCTTTCCAATTGCAACAATCAAAATATCAGCTTGCAAACATTTCTCCTTAATGTTCTTAGTCTTGGAATGGCAAATGGTGACAGTTGCGTGGTGCCAAAGGAACAGTTGAGCCGCTGGTGCTCCAACAATTTTTGATCTTCCCAAAACAACAACTTCTTTTCCAGCAACATAGTTTTTGTCACCTAAAAAACTTGAATTATGAAAAAAAAATTTTGTTGGATTACCTGTTGCTTGTTGCACCAAATAGAGACAGCCATATGGTGTACATGGAAAGATTGTGCGTTGAAGTTCACCTCTCATCAAACGACCAGCATTCATACGTGTCAATCCATCGACATCCTGAAAATTGCTTGAATTCAATTTTGTTTCCAGGAGAGTTTTTGCTAATAGACAGATTTTAGGTTTGGCTAAATTAACACACATATACGTAAAAATATGTGAAAATTACTATATTTGTAAGTGTTTTGTTCATTAGACTTAATGCAATCCCCAAAGCTGAGAAAAACTGACCTTCAAAGGGTCAATCATATCAATGACCGAATCAGCATCGATGTTGTTGTTGCAATCCAATGGAAGCTGAAAAACATATACATGAAATTCACTTTAACTTCTAAACTAACCTGGATGATGATTCCATCAATCTCATTATCCAAGTTCAAAGCCTTGATCTCCCTTTCCAAATCTCCTTGTGTAATAGAACTTGGTAATTTGATCAATCTGCCTTCCGCTCCAATCTCTTTTGCTTTCTTGATTTTAGCTCCGACGTAGACATTCGAATCTGATCTGTTACCAACCTAAATACCAAAAAAACATTTGAAAAGATTATTTTGAAATTATAAATTACCTGAACGATTGCCAAAACCGAATTGAAATTCGGATGTGATTTTCTGGTTTCAGCGATATGCAAACCGACATCAGTCAATACTTTCTTCGAATATTCTAACCCGCTGATCAACTCCGCAACCATTCTAAATAAAACATTAAAACAAAGCTCAAAAGGATGAGAAAAAAAGAGTAGAACATTTTGCAGAAATCGAAAATTCATGAGAAAAGTTTGAAACAAAACCAAACCAATTCTTCCTATTTTCAAAGATATGTTGTTTTTATTTCAATTCCAATATAAATATTATAACTTTAAAAAGAAAAAAAATTTTTTGATCAACAAGGAAAAAAAGGAAAAATGAAGAAGATTTTAATCTATTCCACATCCAGCTTCCTTGTTTATGCAGATATGAGATATAAAACAAGATTTTTGGTAAAACCCGAAAACTATACAGAATAATAAAGAAGTCACAAAGTGCATATGTAATAAAACTGATAAAATAAGAATGTTATTTTTTCATTGACAAAACCGTCTGATTGATGTTCTTAAGAACATTTTTTGGTTTTATAATGGTCATATTTTGTCACAAAAAAGGACGCGCACACAAGATATGTGACGTATTCACACATGTAGAATTATTATTAATCAATAATAATGACCACATAGATGACCCAGAAAAGAGAAGAACAAAGTAACATAAAGAGTTTGAGAAATCAAGAAATGATCTTTGTGATATGGACTTGATAATCAATAGGATATCATTGTATCTTTTTTATGACAGATTAGGAATTACTGTTCGGTAACGTCAAACGAACATATGTATGATATTATACCAGTATTGCACAATGTTAACTTGAAAAAATAGGGTCTTTTTCATCAACAAAGTATTTTAAAATCTGTTGTCAATACTGCATGATGAACCAAGACTAATTTTTTTAACATAAAATTAATAATTCTGATCGAACGTGTGTATGAGGTTTTTTTCGAAGGTTGTTTCACAACGTTCCCAAAACACTATTGTTGGAGAAAAACAAAGAAAATAGTAAATGTTTTGAGTTGTGAGTCATAGTTTTCGTTGTTGGAAAATCGAAAACAACATACATTTTCCCAAACATTAGGAATTGTATTGGGTTTTTTTTTAACTGAAAAGTATAGTATTCGAGAAAAAAAATTGAAAGTAGAAATATGGAAAATTATGACGTAAACGTGCAAAGTTTTTAAACTCAAATTTTCGAACAATACGAAAAAAAAACCAAACAGTTCGGTGAAAAATAGCATTGTTTTACCATTAAAAATGTGCTCTTTCATTTAAAATAATCATTTTCATCCGACTTTTAGTAGAGAATTCCATGTTGAAATGACTTTTGTCATAGTTTTAGGATATTTTGTTGTTACTGCAGAGCACTAGAATTTGATTTTTTTCTATATTAAAACATTTCATTCCAGATACTTCAAAAAATATTTGTTTTTTTTTTTTTGAAAAATTCTGGAAATTCGGCAGAAAGATCAGAAACCTTTCAACTGTAAATTCACAATAATATGAGAACCCATGTTTCTTGAACTGCATTTTCAATTGACCTCTGTGAATATCTGAAAGTTGATATGCATAACTCTATGTTGTATATTAGGTTTTTTGAAGGAACTTAGTTGTATCCGCATCTTCACAAACGTTCGTTCTGTTATTACTGACTCAACAAAGTTCTTCTTTGATATTCGCTTTTGAAAATTTTGTTTTGCGTTCATATTTTATACTGCGAAAGATGTTTTCAATTTCAAATCACTATCAATTTTTTTCAGAGCGTGCAAAATTTTCGTGCTTCATCACAAATTATAACCCAGACAGTTTGCTACCGTCTATCTTATCTCAATTGAAACACAGTGACAGTTCACATTTATTTTCTATTCTGCTTGTACTTTTATCGAAAAATATATATTGTCACTACAAAATGAGTAAACAAATTACAATCGAACAGGTGGTCAAAATAATAATCATAATGAATGGAGTTGTAAAATGGTTATTTATATTTATGGTGTTGAAAAAATAACACTCTTCGATACAAAACAAGACGACTAGAACATTCGAATGAATCTCTGGAAAAATCCATAACATTCTTCGCGATATTTGTGTCTCAACAAGTTGATTTCATTGATCTTTCTTTCTTTCATATCCTCTGGTGTGTAATGATATCGATACTCGGTAACACCATAACAGTGACGCTGTAAATACAATGATGAAACATTTTGATGTTAGAAATAGTTTTTTAACCTCAGCTGGTACACATCCAGTGTGTTTGATTCGGAAGGTGAGCTCTCGTGGTGTATCATAATCCAATCCTAAATCTTCTGTGATCATATAACTTTTATACAGTTTAGTGACCGATTCAACAGGAACACAATTCGATTCGACTTCAAGTTCAATGATTTGGAAAATCTTTGCGTCACAAGAAACAGTTCCACGGAACAAGACTTCTGATA
This sequence comes from Caenorhabditis sp. 38 MB-2015, assembly GCA_900536415.3. Taxonomy (NCBI): domain Eukaryota; kingdom Metazoa; phylum Nematoda; class Chromadorea; order Rhabditida; family Rhabditidae; genus Caenorhabditis; species Caenorhabditis quiockensis. The sequence goes on from LR550176.1 coordinate 45,498, forward strand.
AACTGTCATCGTCGTTAGCATAATATGTGATTTCTGGCTCATGGTTGATTTTTCGCAGCAACTGGAAATATTTTTGGAATTTACTAGAATATCAATCTTGAACTAACCTCCAGTAATCTGAAATGTCTTGATTGTTCGTTGAATTTGAGAATAGAACGATCCATGCCAAAGATAGTATCATCATCCAAATCTCTCGGGTGTCTCGAACATGTTACCAAAGTAACCAAGAGAGCAATAAGTGTTATGAACAACATTTTCTGTAAAGAAATAATTGAATGTTTTATCATACGTCGAGCCACTTCAAATCTATGAAGAGAGTACAATATACCTCTGATAATGATATACTGCACCATTCATCCCGCCCATTTTAGATGACTTTCGAAAAAAAAAGAGATGCAAAAAGTGTTATCATATGACAGGAGTTCTTTTTGGAACAAATAATTTAGTGGTTTGAGAGTTGGTTGGGGGGGTCCTTTATACAATAAAACCTAAGAAAACAATATAAATGTGCTTAGATTATGGGACTTCGTAACAAGATTGATATTTCGAAATCGGCTTTGTGAAAATGAAATATCAGGCAAAAATGTTTTGGACCAAAATGAGTTCATACTGAATCATTAAATCCCTATTAAGACCCACCCAGTCAAAATGGCTCAGAAATGGATGTGTGGGAGTACGAATTCGTTCATTAATGTGTTTTTTTAATACTGGATGAGTGTTTGAAATGGAACTTGATGAACAAAACGAAAAAATGAAATAATAGCAGAAAACCGATGGTTTACAAAGTAATATATACTGTATGGTATCTGAATGGTATGAAACGACCGTATCAACGTTAGCACTAAAAACAACCGAATGATTTACAACCGGGGTCAAAAACTAATTTGAAATTTAGTTTTTTTTTTGATTATGGTGAACCAATAATGAAAACATCGACAGAAAATGCGAACTCTAAGCGCTGAGAAACGCAAATGGTTCAACAACTATTAAAAGACGCAATTATATTGAGAAAATATCTGCAGTATTTATGAATATCAACTCGATACACTTCTATATATTAGGAATACATGAACAACAGAATACAATCAAGAACATGTTGTTATGTAAAAATTGAAGTTATTATTGTAGGAAACATAACTCATATATTTTTTGAGATCTCTTTTATGAAGATGAATGCACAGAATCCGTGAACATGGTTGTCCATACTGATTTCACTTGTTTTTTTTCCCATTTGTGAGATCGGTCCACATTTTTCTCATATCATTTCATTTTTTCATGATTGATCTTTAAAAAAATACATCTGATGGTACATGACCTTCGATTTACTTAATTATTTGTATTTGTACACCTTCTCAAAAACGTACTTCTTATTGAAAATCATTAAGATTTGTTAAATTTTGTGTTGTATCTTTTATTTATGAACCATGGATCCGTGGTGAATTTTATATGATAACAATAGTCGTAAAAAAGACCCAGTTTATGTGTTTTCAACAGAAGTCGCCTGTTGACAGTAGCACGTTCATTCCACTCAATAATTGATGAACTTGATAATGAATTATATGGGTGGTTGTAAAAATATAAAAAAGAGTAAATATACGGTGGCATGAACAATCACTGTGCATTTTTAACACAGGTTGAAACTGGACTCTGATCTAACGTCTGCTATTAAAAAGTTTTGACATTAGTGGAACATGTAAACATCTAAGAATCACTGAGCTTTACAATGAGAGACAACTTTTTTAAACGTGAACATGTGACAAATCTTGAAATATTAAAAGTGAAAAATAATATATGATCTTAATAGTGAGTAAATAATTCATAAGTATCAATTATAAAATGATTAAGTATTCTGCATCCTGTCGCGCATTTTTTTCTCTTGGAAAATTCTCTATATTGAAATCAGCCGTGATAATGATCAAGCAGGGTTTAGTTATTTATCATTATCCACTCTATGAAATCAAATCATGTTTGTTTGGAACAAAATTGATAAGAACAGTTGTAAAAATATCCTGATCTATGTTCTTTTAACAAAATTTAACTTTTTTCTGTCCCAAAAACAATTTATGAACTAGATAACGGAACAGATAAACAGTTGTAAATGGCGACAAATGCTGAACTGCAGAAATTTCAACAAAAAAACGTTAGTTGTTGACAGAAATTGTCAATTAGAACATGAAAAATATTTTATTTCGATGAAATATCGCCACCAAAAAGGGTTATAGTGTCCAAAACATCATTTATTCACACTTCTTCACCAGTTCACAGAACCTGAGGTCTTTCTAATATTTATTTTCAATTCCGCAACAATTGGATTAAAACTTGGAGTTGCTTTTTTCTCGATGCAACTCATAACTTCTTTGGCCAAATGACTTTATTTTTGTTTAACCGATTTCGATTGCTCCATATTGAACAAGTTTCGAGAGCATTCGAGTATGAAATAAAAAATCGTAATGATTTTTTTTTATATTCGTAATTGTTACGATAACCGATAAACAAACTTTTTATTTTCATGAATGCAACCTTTTGCCTGTTTTTACAACCACCAATAAATGTGTTTTATCTCTTTTATTAAATAAAACGGGCTTCAAGGTGCCACTGTCTGCAGACATGTTGTGGTGAAAAACGTAGACAATGCTTTTTTTTTACAACTCTTCTTATCAATTTATATTTTTCGTAATTCATAATTATATATGAAAGAATGGAAAATGAATATGAAAAATTTCTGAATAAATTTAAATAATGAGTTACAAAAATGTTATTTGGATAAATTCACGAAAAATACTTTGAACATATTCTCGTAATTCGATGAAAACTAAACTCAAATACCAACAACTAAATATGGATAATGTCAGTCGATTTTTTTTCTCAAAGTTCAAGTATTATTCAACTGATGACTCTCGAATTTTTTTTTGTTTTCTATCCATCATAAAGAAAAATGAAAAATAAAAAACCAATAACGCCATAGGAAAAAAGGATATCAACAAAACGAACAGTGAATATTTTTCAGCAAAAACAAAGTGTAAAATTTTTCGTTTTGTGCTTTCTAAGATCAGCAACGTATTGTTCTAAAAAAAACAGAAAAAGAGCAGCAGAATGGAATTTTAAGTGAATCTTACACACATGAGATTTCATTTCATTTTAAAAATGATATCAAATTTCAAGAGAAACTGTTGGTTTCATACACCACAACGTTGAATAGAATCAACATATTGCATATGTACTCTTCGATGAATGACATAATTGAACTATTTCAGAACAAGGACAATGAACATATAGTGGTTTGAATGGGCCGTAATTAATTATTCAGATTTCTGATGTCTACCGTCATTTTTTTCTATAATCTGTAATTTGGATTTGAATAATTTTAGTGTCTAGAGTGTTCGGTTTTTGGAGCCTTTTGTGCAAGAAAAAACAATTCACAGAAAAAATAGGATAAAACTAGTAATTAGAGAAATAAAGTAAATAAGAAGGATTATAAGAAGAAGATAATTTGTTGAACTTTACAAACTTTTTTTTGGATAAATATAATTTAATAATGGGTTGGAAAAAGTTTTTTTCTCTTCTGTTTGAGATTTGAAAGAGTCGAACATCAATCTTTCATTAAAAATATTTCACAAACAAAGATTCCTTGTTTACAACATTTGTCAAGAGAATATTAGATTTTTGGAGTAGATTTTATCCAGGATGCCAAACATGCAAAATTGTTGTTTATACAAAACAAGAGTATGACTAATGTGAAGAAGATGAAGTAAAATGAACAAAACATGAACAATTTAGAAGTCAAAACTGAATCCAAATTTTGCAAAATTTAGTCCGAATGTAACTTACTACATTAAAAATCCATCATCCAATTTCAAAAATAAATTCACTCGAAATGAAAAGTGTCAATATTCAAGAAGCCGAATATTCAGAAATTGCAAGTTGTTTTGACTGTTGATTGTTTTTTACTTCAAATTCATATTTAGATAGAATTTTTTGAAAACTTTTGTATGGTCCACATTTTCTGTCTCATATCAATTTTTAGCGGTTTAGACACTTCCGATATACAGAAACGGGTTCAGTTTTTATCTGCACAAAACAAGTTCACGTAGATTTTCCATAGAATGTCCTTCTACTTTTTTTTTGTACATTTAACACTTTTTCATGTTTTAATCAAAGGGCGTTCAAATTTTCACTGTTGTAACATCTGCAAAACACACTTTTTTACTTCAAATTATTGCAGAAGTCTAGTCATTTTCTCATTATAAAAATTACATGTTTTTTTATATTAATAAGTGATTATTCTATATTCATACTGTAGTTTTTAACCTTCAATTAAAATGTAATTGTTTACATAGGTTTGAAGATTTCCGAACTCAACCAGTTATGTTTTGGTTTCAACGAGAGGGAGAAAAATGTCTGTTTTAGTACTAAAGAACTCAGAGAAGGACTTAAAAACTAATTCAGCAATGATGTCACAAACCAATTCATAGTCAACTTTGATTTTTGTATTGTGATTTACGCTCATCAACTATAAAGTTTTTTTTCACTAAATCCAGAGTATATTATTTACATTTTCGAAACGAGTTTATACTTTGTAGATTAAAAAATGTTTTCAGCAAACTAATCGTGTTAGTATTGAAAAGTTTTCAATCAAATCTTGTGAATGCAACAAAAATTTAGTGGGTGATGTGTTCTTTGCGTTTGTAAATGTGAAATTTACACATAACATTCAACCAGCTGAACAATATAAATATTGATGGAAACATAACAATGCATGTTCGAATATCACATATCGTTTTTCGCTTTTTTTAGTTTTTATGAAATTTTTTCAATTCCTTTGTTCAATATTTCGGTATCTACTTAGAATTCCATCTCATTTTGTCGTTTTGAAATACCCATATTTCATACCACGCACAAAGCAAAACAACAGAAACAAATATATCTTCCCCGACATCCAATTTCCAATTCCTCGCCTCCAACCAACAAGACATGGATGAATAAATGAAAGAAAAACGTTGTTAATTCACTATCTCACATCTCATTTATTCTTCACGCCTAATTTCTTGGTTGCCAAGTGATAGATATATTCTAGTATTTCAAACGTACACATTTTTTATGCGCGCCAGAAAATAAATAAAACGATATTTATTCATCGGACAATCGGGCAGGTCTCACGAAATTTGTGTGGGAAATCGAGGCTATGACTAGTAATAAACGTCGATTATTGATTTTTGCTTTTTTTCGCATGAAAAAAAGTGTTATTTCACAAATTTTGTAGCCTTTTTCATAGACATCCACTACATTTCTCATTTTCATTCAGTTGTACGAAAAGCTTATTCTTCTTCTTATTCATTCTATCGGATTTTTCAGATGGCACAATATTGTTTGCGTAGCTTTCTTAAATTGAGTGAAAACTACCCAATATATTGAGCCGACTGAACTTTTCTGATAATTTAAATTATTCTGTCAATAAATAGGTAAGATTGACGGGTGGGTAAAACTCAAATGTGAAGTCACACTAGGTTGAATCTAGACAATGAATTTAATCCATTGTCTAGATATACCTCCGTGAGATTTTCAAAATCTCGTAAACAGTCTTCTTGACCAAAAACTTGGAAATATCTGAACATGCATATGTTTTTCAAAATTGTTATATATTCTCACAGACATGTTGTATTTCTAAAGTTGCTCTTTGAAATATAAATTCGCAAAACTGACATATGATTTTCAGTCTCAACAAATTGTTTTTTTTATTTGAATATTCTGTTTCATGTGCTGTTTTGCAATACTAATGATAAGAGAGAGCTGTGACGTTTGGCCTTTTTGTTTTTCGTAAGTATATGTTTACAGTTCCACCCTGTTTCATGATTGTCATTTGACAAAAAGCGATTGAAAAGTTAAAAATAATAATTGTAAACATCAATATTTTTGAGACAGTTCATGAAGGTGCATAAACGTGTATTTTTCTAAACCTCGACTCAAATTCAGGAATAAACTCAATTTCGTGGGGAACAGACGGATAAACGAGATTAGCATACATTGTAAAAAAAAATCATTCTTGTACAACATCCACGTTTTTTTCTGTGAACTCCAAAAAATGACTACATATTAAAAAAAACGATTTATTTATTTAAAAATAATGTTCTGGTTTTTCAAATATTTTCTCATCGCAGTTAGAAATTTGTTCAAATCCTGAACAGTGAAACCTTTGTTGAATGTTTCTCCATTGTTTATAGTCACGTTGTAGAACCTTTCAGGATGAGAGCGGAAGTTTCTGAAAAATAAAAATAAAAACATTTCAAGTACTTCCTATTAACAAATCTACCTTTTCATATCGCAAGCCCACCACGTTCGTAGAGATGAAGATCCCCAATTTTTTTTATAACTCGAAGCTTGACATCTGATTGTGATGTCTTTTATGTTGTTTATATCAACTTTGGCATTTGTAGCTGTTGGGAAATAATACCATTTTATTATCAAGTAACCATTTTCAACCTGTAAATCTGAATTTATTTTGTTTGAAAAAGCATAACTCACTTTTGACCATTCTTCCTCAAAATCTGCCATTTCGAAATCTTTATGCTTGAAAAAATGACTGGTAGGTATAGAACAGAATGATTAAATACAACAAAATTTGCTTGATAAGCAAATTTTTTGTGGGAAATTATTTGCCTGATGTGTTATGTTCGCTGACCTCTCTATGAGTAACAGTTGAACATGTATGTATTGATTTTGTACCGAAAAAATGTAGTTTTCGATATATAAATGTTTGCCGGTTCGAAGTTTTTGAATAAAAATGACAAAGTTTGATACATGCATTGTTGCATGAAAATACATACATTTGTATATGAAAAACAATAATTATTTTTCAAAAAAAAAAAAGACTAGGAAAAGTTCTTGATCTCTCATTTTTCACATAGACTACCAACAAAATTCCTACCGGTCACCCATTGTTTTATTTTCGAAAGGATAAAAATCCTGAAAAAAGGAATCAGATGTTTCATAAATCAAAAGCTCATTTGTTTCACTGAACCCTTTTTGCACCGACGATGAGACCTGATAACGAATTTTTCCTGCTTTGACATGTCAAACGGAAAAAAATTATCATTCCAATCAGCGATTTTGATTCGAAAAATTACGTTTTCCTTCCAAAGACCATTTTTGTCATGCTATAGTATGAAAAATGATCAGTCACAAAAAATCAACATTTTAACATGTTTAAGCTTAAAAACAGTGTTATGTGTCACCTAAATCTATTAGCTCTTCAATTTAGATGATTTTCAGTCAAAATTCAAAATCAGTCTTTGGTTGTTTTTTTCAGCAGATTCATATTGTATTTTGTACTGCTGGGACTTATTTTTTTTTTGACTATAATCCTCTTTTTCTTGTTGAGTGTATGCAGAGTATACTAATTACAATTTTTTCAAATTATATACCTACAATCAGAAAAACACATTCAGCTGATTGAAACTGTTAAACGATTATCATTTTGCATTGAACTTCAAAAAATTTCTATTAATATAATAAGTGTTCACTCTAAAATTCTGAAGATATCAACATTCTCGTTGAAAAATCGTGAATTTGAGATCTATGTAGTGGTTCGAGTAATACCCCATGAGCTTTGAAAATGATTCTTGAAAAAGCTATCATTTCATAATCATCAATTCGAATATCCTATTTTCTCATCCATAACTTATTACCGAATAAATAAATTTCAGGAATTAATATTCATGGAAAATAGTTCTCTGAGCAGCTGCTTCTTGGAAATAATTTTTTCATCTGTCTCTCAATTTCAATATGTCATGTTTTTTTTTATTAACACAGTCTACAAATTCATTTCGCCCAAAATCAGAAAAAGCACAGATTCAATAAAAATTCGAGAAAAAAACTGTTCTCTTGTTTAATTATTCATCTTCGAATCGTTTTCTCCATGATCCAAAGAAAAGTGGACGACTTGATGCGTTATCCGAAAAAGCCGACATTGGGCCATATCCCTGAATCTGTAACGAAAAACCGATTAATTTCCACAATATTTATACTAACCCAAAATTTTACCTGTTTCGATCGCTGAGAAGTTCTCCATGATGGAAGTTCTCTATTGAATGACACTGGTTGCCACTAAAATATTAAAAAGAGTGAAAATCAGAGAGGCTATTTAACATACCTTCAAGACCTTAGCCATTGACATGGAGATAAGACAGAGAACACAGAAACTTATCAATAATCTGAACATTTTCCTGAAAAATAAAATGAATAACATCTTGAGATAAGATTCTTACAAGATGAACGAAATTCATACATTATTGTTATTCTAATCAAAAGTTCGCTTTAATAATAAAAAAAAACTTCACGGGCCATTGAGTTCGCTCTTGGTATTTTCAGGATGTCAATAGGAAAAAATAGAAAAATGAGACAAAATAATAAAAACACCTACAGCAAAATCCATTAGTTGAATTAAACGTCCGACAAATGGAATTTTTTGTGGTACCTAGAACCTAGGAAAAGTCACACATCATGAAAAATGCATTTTAGAGTTTTTAAAGGACAAACATCAAGTGGTCCGGAAAGGGATGGTTGAATGAATGTGTGTTTTGAGAATTTATATGGAGGAAAGGACATCGGAAATGTTGCGGAGTCATGAGTTAGATATAATAAAGGTCAGTTTTGACTTTGAATAATGGTATTGAGGAACTGAGGTTTTTTCTCGAAAAAACAGCATAAGTTAAAGTTTGCTTAGAAAGAGTTGAAAAAATCTACACTTCATACTGTGCGAACAAAAGAAATTGATGGAAATCACAAAAAAAACTAATTACTTTTAATTTTCTAAAAATATTCCAAAGACTTGACTATTGAAAAAAAAACTCAGTTTTATATTCATCCAATTTGACCTACTGAAAACATAATTTGAGTTTTGAGAAAACTAATTAATTTTTGAGAAAACTCATAAAAATTGAAGTCCGCTCTAAAATTAGATACATATGTAGTTTCAAAAGATACGCAAAAAAATCTATTTTCAGAAATTTCAAAAGAATTTATTTTAGGGTTTATGAGTTTTCTAAGTGGTAACTTAGGAACATTCAGAATATCATTTTTACGTATATTTTCAAGAATTTTAATTTCACCTTGTTTATTATTTTCAAGCCATCATATTCTCAAATGAGTTTTTATTCCAGGTGAATAAAACCAAACCGCTTCTTGAAAAAAACTGAAATTTTCATAGAAAATTTGGATAAATACAAGAGTGTAAAAGTAGTGTTTTCTATTCAATATTTTTAGTTCAGTAAGATGAACAAAAACAAACTTTAAAAACCCTTGAAATATTTTAACATCAGAAATCCCTTTCTCCTAAACGCCAAATAAGCAAAAACCTATTTTTAATAGGAAAAAAATAGAAGAAGTTTTACGGCTATTTTTGTTTTGTAGAAAACACTTCAGGAAATTGAAAAGAAAAAACAAAGTTCTCCGATCTTTAGGAAAAATTAAAAATTCATAGGAATTTGGTGTCAAATATCCACCCACAAGTATATTTTTCAAACTTTTCTATAAACCATATTCTCATAATACATCAGAAACATTTTTTAAAATAATTTCTATATCGGCATGCATTCGGCAGGGGTGGCAAACCAGGCCGGATCCGGCTTAGATGGTGTCATAGTGTTATATTCATAGGACGCCTTATATACCATATCCGAACTCTGATCATCTGCCGTGAAATAGGTGTCCCAAGCGAGTAGTGCTCCTGAAAAAAAATGAGAAAAAAATAGATAGATAGTCAATTTGAAAAGAAAAAATGAAATTGAATCAGTATTCATAGTTATGTTTAGAAGAAAAACCTTGTTTTCGGGTAACTACAGGATGCGTGTTTTTTTTTTCTTGAGAGAAAGAAATTTGAATTTCTATTCTGAAAATAGAATTAAATGTAGCTGTTTTGCAAAAAAATAACAAATGCATTTTTTCATGTAAGAACACAAATTGAAATGAAAAACATCGTTTAGGAATTCTTCCCGGTAGAAAACAATAAACACTATTCTAATGATCGCTCAGTTTTGAGAAAAACATTGAGAACAAGAAAAACAATAGTTCAACAGGCTGAAAAACAATTTACACATATTATTAAGTTTTCTGAACATTTTCGACAATAATAGCTTGAAAACAGGATGTTGGGTACATAGAAGATTACCAAAATAGTACTGTCTAAAAATAAAAATAAAATGTTTTCTTCAAATATCCTCGGATTCAGAACAACTCATGCATAAAAAACGAGTGAACTCTGAGATTTTTGGAAGATCAGACACCTGTTTGATTCCGGTAACAAAGTGGGTGTTAAAGTATTTTGTGAATGACAACTTTTTCTGAAAAATGCTGAAAACAAAAAATTTTCCTGGGAAAATATACTTGAATAGAAAATTAAGTGTTTGTAAAAAAAAGAACAACCATTTCCAAAATTGGTTTGTGGAATGGTTGAAAAAGCTATGACTCCCTTTGAAAATATTAACACATCTTAGAACAAAACTGCATGGAAATATAACCTGAACATTTTCCTTAACTTTATTTTAAAAAATTGTGAAAAAAGCAATACGTATAGAAGTAGAAGTATTCTCTGAAGCTTCGAAGAATGAACGAATCCTCTATGGAATGATTCATGAACGAAAAAAAACGAAAAAAATTAATATTCTTATTCATTTCTCAATGTGACTTTTTTAATTTTAGGTTTTTTTATTGGAAAATTTTTTTTTAAATTAAATTCTTTCCGTTTCATGAATCGACTTTTTGAATTAAATTATAAGTTGTTTCTTTATTTTTCGTTCATGAATTAATCCACTAGTTTTCAAATTCAGTCTTCTAAAGCTCTCAAAATACCGTATTGTAACCACATAGCTCATTTCCGATTTCAGTTGTTTTTTCTCTGATATTTGTATCCAGCAAATTTAAAATTTCTTGATTTTGAAATTGTTTTTATTGTCATTTTTAAATATATTTCTAAATAATACGAGACACAATTTCATATGTTTCTTATTGGTGTTTATGTAAAAAAATATCGACATGTGTTCAAACAATATCAAGTTTTTTTGAGTTTATAAATGTTCAATAGCTAAGAAGGAATGATCACCAATGTTCAACCCAGATTTCGATGATATTTTGTATAAATGTAGTATCCAGTGAGGTAATTTACCAGTTACCGGGAATTTGTAAGTAAATTTTTATTTTTCCAGATATCGGGGTTTATCGATTTTTCGGGTTAAAAAATTTGGCTCAATTTTGAAAATTCATAACTCGGTCAATTTTTGAGTAAGAAAGTTGATCAAATAAACATTTTGATCCTTGAATATCGTACTTTTTGAGAAAAAAAAACAGAGATTGTGAAAATTTTTCTAACCTCTGAAAAAATTGAAGAAATCAAAATTTCTGAAAATTTTGATGACAGGTTCGGCATGATTTGATCATGGAGCGTGATCGGGACTTAGTCTATCTTTTTCTACGTCAAAAATTAGGTATATACACATGTTCAAAAATAGGGGCAACTGATATTTGAAGAGAGATAAAAATCGATTTTTGCTGTTTTTCAGTGGTTTTTCACTATAAGAAAAAAAGGATATGATAGTTCAGATCATGCCGAACCTGTCATCAAAATTGTCAACAAAAAAAAAATCTAAAAAAAAAAGAAATCTTCTTCTCGAAAAATAAAAATTTACTTACAAATTCCCGGTAACTGGTAAATCACCTCACTGGATACTACATTTATGCAAAATATTATCGAAATCTGGGTTGAACATTGGTGATCATTCCTTCTAAATAGGTCCCAATCCGATCAAATTCCATCAACATACTCTCAACTTACCAGTCACTGCATCAGCATATGCAGTTACCAAAAATGCTGTCTGTTTTACGTTCGTCAATAAAGCTTCCTTTGGATTACCCTGATATACATACACTTTATCGCCTTCGTGAGTTTGTTCCTGAAAACACTTTAAAAACTTAAAAAATTTGATCACCAAACTAACGTATTCTTGATGATTACGAACAAGAGAAGTCATTCCCAAGCTGTTGATATATGAACTGTATGTAGTATTGCGATCAAATGTGCAAGTCTGAAAACTTGTATACAAAACAACTTTTTTTGTCGGAAACTCACAACGCCATTGGAAGTGTCATACCAATAAGAGTGGGATTGGAAAGCATAAATGGTGACATTTGGTGTAATTTTGTGCACAAGTGTTTGATTTGTATCACTTTGAATCCAGAAAGATGAGTATTCCTCAACATCCTGGAAAAAATATGTTCATTTCATGTATTTTAGAGTTTTCAAAGTTCATTTCTGTTTTCCCTTTCCATTCGTTTTGTTTTTTTCCTCATTAATTGTTTTTGGGCATGCTATAATAAATGATAAGAAAAGGTATGAAACTGATATTGGTGATTATTTTCAGGTTTTGTTTCTCGCATTTTCTTTGATGAAATATTTCAAGAAAAAGTATCTGCTGAAAGAAATGAGTGAACCAAATCAAAAAACGGCGCGACTGACACCGCAAAATTCAGCACTATTCGTGTGTGATCTACAAGAGAAGTTCAGGTAAAATCAAATCAGGTAGAAAGTGAAAATGTAAAGGTTTTTTTTTCAGTAAATCAATTCAATTCTTCCCGGAAATTGTTGAAGTTTCTCGTCGACTCGTAGACGCTTCAAACATCCTTGATATCCCAGTTGTCGTCACTGAACAATACCCAAAGGGACTTGGACATACCGTTCAACATTTGAAAGATGGGTTGCTAGAGAAGACCGTCGTTTTTGACAAGATGAAGTTCTCTATGTGTTTGCCACCTGCTGACAAAGTTTTAGAAACAGTGCAGAACGTGATTTTGGTTGGAATTGAGGCGCATGTTTGTATACTCCAAACAACGTTAGTTTAGGCCAGAAAAGTAAGGAGGCTAGTAAGGGAGATGATAAATTTTTTCAGCTATGACCTTCTCGAAAAAGGTTACAATGTTCATGTGGTGGTCGACGCCGTTAGTAGCCGCTCTAATGTTGATCGTCATTTTGCTTTCAAGCAAATGGAAAAAGCTGGTGCAATTTTGACCACTTCTGAAAGCGTCATTCTTGCCTTAGTTGGTGGTTCTGACCATCCAAACTTTAAGGAAGTTCAAAAAATCATTATGACTTCTGCCCCCGATACTGGACTTGTCTCCATTCCTAAATTGTGAATAGAAATTTTTAATTGCTCCTGACTTTATTAGATAGTGTAAGATTACGAATATATTCATATAAATAAAAGATTCAATAAAAGTATTAATTTGAATTTGTTCAAAATTTATACTTTATCAAATGATGAAATTTTGAGCTCGTTCTGACTAAAAAAAAACTACAACGTTCATTTTATATGACCTTTATTGGACATGATTGAATTCATCCTGTTGTTTCTAAGTTTCAAAATTCCCCTAGCATAGTTCATTCATCAATCAATTCGAAAAAGTTTCTTTTCGTAACTGATAAGAGTTTTCATAGGAATCTTCAACAAATTTCAATCAGATTTGAAGTTTTAATATTTTTCAAACGAACCGGCTCTTGGTATTCATTTGCATCATCTGGTAACTTGAATGTTAAAAGATACAATCCCTCTTTTTTACTGTACTGATCGATGAAAATTGAGAAGTTGACAGAAGCATCGCGATGTATCTCTGGATTAGTACTTGTCTCTCCTGGAAATTATATTTGATCCGTTAATTGCATTATATCTGATTGTGGCAGATGTATCTTATCGTATATAATAAGTGACATGCATAAGATTCTGATCATAATTAAGAGAAATATATAATCGCCCCTGTTGATACTAATTCCAAAAATAGAGATAAACCTTTTTCAAAAAATCTGAACCTCAAAAGAAAGTTTCTAGAAAATGTTTTGTTTCTCGGAGTTTTCAGGATCCAGTTTAACTTGAATTTCTCTCAAGCATCGATTTCGCTCATTACAAATCTCAATAGTGATTCTTTGAAACAACAAGGAAAACCAAAATAAGTCCCTAAAAGTGAGAAAACCCTACCTTCAATGAAAGAATAAATGATAGCTCCAGTACAACATCCAATAAAAAACAAAGAGATTGCGACCCGGATCAGTAGACCTTTCAACCTGCAAATGGAACGTATTCAAAATAATAAACATAAACTAGAAAAATACCGTTTCCCGCAATCTGCTGCTTCGACACTCTCAACACTTTCATCATCCCAATATTCATCCTTCAAATAATCACCTTTTTCAGACATTGCACATAAAAAATAGTGTCCAAGTTTGTAACGTGGATGGGGGTAATAAATGTTTCTTCATAGATTTATCAGTAATGTTGATCATTAGGAAGCAATAAAACATGGAAGACAGTGAAAATATTGGAATGATGTATAGATAAAGTAGTTGTGAATTCGGTGTTTTTGAGGTGTTGAAGTATGATAGTTCCGGGAAAAAAACTATTTGAATCATATGTCTTATGACCTTTGGTTTGTTTTTCAAACAAGGCGAAATATAAAGTTCAGTTCAGATTTTGTTTTGCGAATTTTCACAAATTATTTGTAGATGTGCATTGTGGAACTTCTTGCTGAAATGAATTTCACTTGAGGAAGTTTCAATGAATACATATTCGATTCATCGCATTCTGTCTATCGGTTTTCCTGGAAAAAAAATTAGATCCTTTTTTGTGTAGTTCAGAAAATTTTGCAATAGTTCAAATACTTCGATTGAAATTCCAAATTTATTTTGTGGTACTTTTTTTTATTGAATTGAATTCATAAACTAATGTTTTAGAATTACTGAAAGTAAATACGTTTTTTTAAACTCTTCCATAATTTTTCCTGAATTAGTCTAATACACTTTTTTTCTGATTACCTACATTGCTATTTCTACAGAAACTGCATTTAAAATGTAAAAGAGAGTGTAAGAGATACCAGAGATGAAAAGAACATACATTCGCAGGGACGAATGTCATAGTGGGGAAGACGTAATGAACAATACATAGAATGAAACAATTTTTACTGTGACTGGAATTTTCTGGATCATTGTGATAGCTTCAACTGTCCCAGAAACAATGAAATAATTTGAAAATGTGTATAATATGAATCCTATTTATCCTTTGGGTTAAAATTGTGAAACTCAAAGAAATCACATTTTTGTCTTTTTTGTAGACGAATCCGCTGGATCTCATGTTATGACAAAGAATAGTGACAGAATTCGACATCTTGATCCAAATCGCGATTTGAAGTATTGTGAATGAAAATGTTTTTGAATTTTCTCTAAACTATAAAACCAGAACATATGATTTTCATGGAGAGGTGTATCTAGATGATAAACAATTCTTATAAAAATCAATGACTTTTTCCTATACTTCTCCGGTGCTCTGTCAGCTTCAATTTATTGTTTTCTCCCAAAAAGTGCATCCAAAAAACTCAAGCAAAATATGCAAGAGGGGATAGAGAAAAAGAGAACATTTGGCAGGGACGATGAAAAAAATGCTTTGTCTTGCAGGGACAGGAGGAATTGTGAGGAAGAGGTAATAATTGATTGTGTAAATTGTTGTATAGAGCTACGATCATTTTACCACCCATCCATACAACACCTGCTCCAAGAAATTATTCAAACTACATAACCACGATTTTATGATTGTGAACAATAATGAAAGATCTATTTTGTTGATTTGAATTTTTTTGACCATTGGAAGAGAAATTCATGTCCGAGGTTTTGCTACCGTATCCAGATTGAAAAAGAAAATTTCAAGTGGTTCAAAAAAATGGGAGTCTGAAAAAATTGAGCTGCATAACTACCTTCGGTTTTAGTTCAAAGTTATAACAAAATGTGTGGAAATTTCATAGTATGGTTAGATAATGGTTGAGCATTGTCTAAATTTTCAAGATTAATAATTAAAACGAACTGAGATTTTACATATTTTTACTTTAAAAACGAATTTTTGAACAAAACAGAACAGGTTTATGAAACTTGAAAAAATGTATTCATAATTTAATGTTAACCAATAACTGATGGTTATTCTTCACTTGTGTTGATGTTATCAATTTTTTTCTTTTTCAATTTAGATATGCATTTTTTGAAAGTTGGTCAGATTTGACAGCTTCAATTCTTCAACTTACTTTATTCGGTCACAATTAGTCGAATTATTGTTGAAGAATAGCTGCTCTTTCACAATTTCCATATGAAACGGTTGCCTCGATGAGTTCACTTTATTTTTGTCAGGAAATTAAATTTCTTAATAAACTAATCCACAAGTTCAAATCTCATACCCTGAGTTCAGTAAATGACGAGAATTGTCGATTTTTTAAAATTGAGTCCGTTATTTGAGATTTACTCACAATATTCTTAAATCTTTTTGTTTTTTCAAGCTATATACTGCTATTATTCAAGAGACAACAGAGAAAAACAGAAAAAATTTTCGTCGCAGGGACAGGGACGATTCGGTGGGGCGCACTTTCTCGCATGAAAATAAGAGAAAGACAACACAAAAAATCACCAAATAAGGAGAAATTGAGAACTTCGCTCATTTGATCATGCTTCTTTGTGATTATTTAAAAAATTGACAAAAAAGGGACAAAATAAAACAAATGATATCATGTTATTTTAACTGGTAATTGTGTTTTTTTAATAAACTTGTAATTTCAAACAAAAAAAGGAATTTCAATGTGTTAAACCAGAGTTTCTGAAATGATCAATTGAGTATCTTATAGCTTTTATGATATATTTTTTCCCAATCCATAACACACTGGAATCCAACTCAAGTCACTGGAATGTTCTGATAAGCAATTATTATTGATTTGAACGCAACTACCACATCTTCATCTCCACCTTCTTGCAATGATCCAATTTGTCCTTGAGCATATCGTTAGAACCGGATAACAATCAGATATCTTCTCAGTATTTCAAAAAACTGGATACTGTAGTTTTCAAGTCTACTTTCGGCAA
The DNA here is from genome assembly GCA_900536415.3 of Caenorhabditis sp. 38 MB-2015. Classification (NCBI taxonomy): domain Eukaryota; kingdom Metazoa; phylum Nematoda; class Chromadorea; order Rhabditida; family Rhabditidae; genus Caenorhabditis; species Caenorhabditis quiockensis. Next base: position 62,422 of record LR550176.1, read on the forward strand.
ATCAATGAATAGTTACTTAATGTTTCGAATTCCAGATTGTTTTAAGAATTTTCCCGTTTACAAAGATGTGTATTAGAGGACATATCAGAGAGTTTTGTTCAATTTGGTACTTCCGATTTATCGCAGCATGGTTTTACAGTCCCTGATCCTGTGACATGAAAGAAAGCTTAACTTTTAAAACAAAACTAAAGACTGTCAGGAAAATTTACGAGAAATCTATTTAGCAATTTTAGGGATTTTAGGATTGAACAATGATAACTTGTATTTAAAACTGTATTTTTATGTAAAACCAACACCTCACAGCCGAGTTTGACCTGACCTAACAAAGATACTCGAGTCTATGTTTTCCTCTTTCCTGTTACTATCTACTGTTAGGTGCCTCATCGTGTAATAAGAGGGAAAAAATAGAGGGAGAGTGAATGAGAGAAGAAAAGGATATAGCGAAGAAACATCGGAGAGTGTCAGACGGTTGCATGGTGTTGATGCCGCCCTGTAGAAAAAGCGTGTGTGCGCAGCATTCTTCATTGATTTCATAGGTTTTCGAATTTTTTCACCATGTAGTTCTAATTTGTTTGAATTGAAATTTTACCACGTTATAGAGTTCGAGATCCTCGATTTTTCCATGTTCAGTTTGTGAAAATCGACAAAGAAACCGAAAAGTTATAAGCTTTAGAACATTTTGTGCTAAAAATAGAAATTTTTCTAAAATTTGAATGTTTTGATTCTAGCCTGTTTCCTACCCATCTGGGACCAAAAATTACTTGAAAAATCAAAAATAGCTTCTAAAACATCGCTGATTTCTTGTAATAATAATTTTTCAGTTTTTTTTTTTCAGTTCATTTCCTCGACGGATCATCTTCAAGGACATTGCAGTTTAACGTGTCAACAGTACTCGTCTTACTATTAGTCTTAAAATCGTAAGTTCCACATAGATAAATTTTCAGAAAATTAATTGACTTTTAAATCAAAAAATAGTTTACCATAAACATGAAGTATCATTTTTTCTTCATTTGATCTTAATTTTCCGTTAAAATCTTCGTTGTCCACCAACTCTAAAATGTTGTCACCGAGTTACGTTAATTCTCATGAATCCTAGACTCCTACTCTAATATAACAATGACATGAACACTTAAAATTACCATTTTTCATCGATTGAATTTTGCCATAAATGTAATTCTTAAAACGCGTAGTACAGTATGCCCTATTTTTTATTTCTTCGGCTATCCATCTGCTCTTTTTCTAAATGCACATCTTGTCTCTCTTCTTTTTCCTTATTAAGAAGACCCTGCCATCTTTCTGCTTGTTACGTCACTCAATCAATACAACCCTATTGTACAAATAAGAGCACCGGTTACTGTAGCTGAGAAAAGAACATCCATAACAAATTCTAGAGAAACCAAAACCGTTGTAGTCGTTAAGTCCCATCAAAACGAATTCAATCTGAACTTTTTTTTTCAAAGCAATTAAAAAAACCATTCATTTTTTTTCACGAAATCCAAAAAACAATGCATGTTATCCAGTCTTAAATCTCAAATAAGCGAATTGTCACATCTGAAAATTTAAAATTGATTTATCTGTTAATATAAAAAACTTAAATGTATTTTCAGCTGATACAACGACGACTATAATGGATCGAAAACAATCAAAAGTGAAAAAGGAGAAAAAGGAAAAACAAGGCAAAAAAGGAAGAAATTACAAGAAACACGCTGATAGTGAGTTCTGAAAAATATATAGTAAATATCTGATTGGCTCTAAAGATGGGCTGGAGTTTAATAAATCCATATTAATATAAATATGAAAAACTTAATGAAAAAATGAGCATTCAGAAGAAAATATCTCAGCAAATATTGCATATATACTATATATTCAGAAATTGTCAGCTCGCATGTTGAGGTCGATATATGTTCAAATGAAGTATATCATTTCAACACATTTTGACTTCAACCTGCAAAATGGCAGCCTTTTTTCACATATTTCAGTGTTGAACTCACTTTTCTGTAAATACTTTTGTTTATAACTTGAAAACGTACTTTTCAAACATTTGTTTCATTATTTTTATACGATACTATTACACTCTTTAAAACACAAAAAAACTGAATCAAATTTTGCGAAAAAAAATTCCGAAAAGAAAAACAGCATTCAAATTATTTTCGGTCAGATCACATTTCTATATTGAATGAATCAAATTAAAATTATTCAAGAAGTTCAGTTTCGGAATTAAGACATTGATAAACTACCCTGATAGAAAGATTTCAATAATTTCAAGGTTTTTTCGAGAGGATTATTTACCATTTAAAACTTAATTTCAGCTGAATCCGGTTCAGAAGTTTCTGATGAAGGCAACAGCAGTTCACAATCTCAAACAAAAATGGATGTGGATGAGGGCGAACCATCAAATGTTTCTGTGGATTTCGCTGGCACACCTCAGGGATTCATAAAAGAAGAACTACATGTGAAAAAAGAATATTCCATAAAACAAGAACTACCCGTGAAAAAAGAATTTCCCATAAAACAAGAACTATCCGTGAAAAAAGAATCAGAAAATAAAAACGGAGAAGAGGAAGAATGGAAAGGACCGAATTACTATAAGCTATCTGGAATGACTTGTACAACTGATGGACAGGAGCCAGTGCATACTGATTTCATGAAACAACGCATAGTTTATAAAGGAGGTAAGTGATGGAATGGGTATTCAGGTTCAACGACTAAGTAGGGTGAATCATCAATGATCCCTTGCTTGTGAAATTGATAATTTTTCATGATCCACGCTACTATTTAGCTTCACTGGAAGCGAACTCATGTTACTGCGAATAGTTTTTGCACAATACGCTATGAGAAAACTTCTCAAATCATATTTATTGACATGTTCCAATAGAGGAATGAGCCCCCAAACAATTTTCAAACAAAGTTCCATCAATTTTGTGATATTTTCCATGAGAAAATATTTTCATTATTGACAAATTCCAATAAGATATCTTCTCGTTATATGTAGTCAGTTAAACAGCTCTAATATTATATCAAATCTAACAATTCTACTTATTCATGAAGTAAAAGTAGCACAAATTCAATCCCTCACTCCATTGATTGAACATCATTGATGCAAGTGATTCTTAAACAAAACATAACCCCTGAGTCTATTGCGAATTCATTCACACCAAAAATAAAAATACCTGTATATGTAGATTTTGGACAACTGTGTTCATGGCTTAAATTTTAAAAAGTAAACAACTTTCAATAAACACAGACATGCACGCTCTTCTCTTTTTCTCTCGATTCCCAAATACCACAAAAAGTTTACGAGAGAGGTTGTAAAAGCAACAAGTTGGATGGTTTTGTATGAATGAAATGTATATTTATTGGGTTTTTATACCGATTCAGTTTTCATCGTAATAGCAGAAAAAAAACGAGAAGAAAAACGTTTGTTATTATTGTTATTTTCTGTCTCGATTTTTCATGCATGATATACCTTTGGAAGCGATTTATTTTTTTGCCTAAAATCATGAAATATATTTTTTTGCGATAATGTTTGTTCTTCTCCGGAAACGTAGAAAAGGCAAGAAAAAAAACGACGGAAAATAATAATAATAGGCATGACTCATTTTTGTTCTTTTTTGGTGATAATGCTATTTTTCTTTGTTACAATGACGTTTTTGATAGTCTGTTGCCGAAATTTCATTTTTTGAACATTCTATAGAAATTTAATTTGTTTTTGTCACAAATGGTTTTTGGACTTTGTTTTAAAAAAATTTAAAATGAAAAAAGAATCCTGAAAAATTTTTTCTTCAGTGAAAATCATAATGTTTCAAAATTTTTTGTTTGACAACGTTGAGTTTATTTTTTTTTCAAACTTCAGAAACCGAACATCTGATTACATCTGCTTCAAAATGCATAACTTGTTATTCAGAAAGTAGGTAACTACAGTAGTACAGTTTTTTGTACCTATAACTGGAAGTTATTGTAGTGTGTAGTAAAGACGTAACAAGGACATTCAGTTTTCCACACACTGAATGCAAATTTCGTTTTTTATAAGTCTATATCTTGATTTTTTTGTCTTAATTTTTTCATTCTATCTAGAGAATCGTTGACTGAAATTCCATTTCTTTCTAAGTTTGTAATTTCTTAAAGGAGGACTGCATATTTCATCTGGAAAATTTTCGTATTTTCATTTTAATAATCACATTTGCCAAAATAATCAAAAACCTGTGGTTGGGGGGGGG